>JACEIK010003208.1:82394-98238 GCA_018107945.1 Datura stramonium
GGGGACACCAATTATTGGTTGTCCCACATTGTGAAGACAAGAAAAGTAAGAGAATAAAGAAGAACTAAAGCAGCATGCAAAGAGGCTAAATGATGCGCAAGCATTACGTGAGTCGCATCGTGCCAGGTGATGTTAAGCATATCTATATGTGTATTAACCTTGTTTCACCCATGTTTATGTCTTGTTTTGAGAGCAAATATGTTAAATACTCCAATCTACTACTCATTCTTACATTATTAAACTAATTATGTGCTACAACGAATTTATAGTTAAAATATCTAAGAAAATGACTAAGGATAATAAATTAGCATGGAACTCATGTGGTAAGGGCTAGGGCGAGCCATAATAGTGCTTTGGAGCTCACTAGGAAAGCTTGGAACAAGAAACCAATCCAAAATCCAACAACGGATGGAAAACTAGGGAGCCCTCACGGAGCAAAATACATAGAGAGCTCATGTCTCACTATGGAACTCACTCTGTGAGTTGGACTGTGGATACTACAAAGGGAAATTGACTAAGTATGGAATAGGAGAGGGCCACGCAGAGCGAAGCTCAATGCTAGAGGGCACCTCGCCCTCAGCCTCATGGTGCAAGATATGCCCTCTAGACTAGAATATTTTCTACGTCCCACCCATTTTCGGGTGGGCTTTTTGTGTCTTTTTTCTATAGTATAAATAGGCCCCTCAGTTAATTTTGGAGGGGGTTCGACATGTTGAACGCAGAAAGGATGCAAGCATTATTGCTAATCTTATAGTTACTTCTTATATCTTCATTTTCTTATCTTTTCTTCATTTGATTATTAACAAACATATGTGTAGTATGAATATGTGTGACTAGATGCTTGAGTTATGGGGTTATAGCCTATGTATAATTATTACTTTCAAAACTTGAGGTGTTTATGCATATTATATAAAAAGAGTTATTTATTTTATCTTACTCTTACTATCTTATTGCTTTGCGATTAGTAGGGTAAACCTATATTCTTGAATGGAATTAGAAATGAGGAATGTTAACATAGAACGAAGATCAAATATATTAGGATCTGAACTCGAGGGAGCAGATTTGCGGTTAGGATAGAAATATATTTTGTTCACCCTATTTGGATTAAATATGGGAGTTCTAAATGCATTTGTGTTATTATCATACAATAAAAATATAGGCATAAGACCAATACAAATAGAGGATTAGAGATTCAGAAGGATCATAATCATAATATCAACCCTATGAAATAAGAACTCGATAAATATGTGCATGATAGTAAAAGTGTTCAGTACATGATTACATAGGAGTGTTATAGCCCTAGAATTTCTCTTACTATTATAACCAAAATGCTCAAATAGTTTACTTAGTGATATTTAATTACTTATACATTGCAATTTGAAGTAATCAACAAAACCAATTCTTTGTGAAAATATTTGTGAAATGTGTAGTAATAGTTTATTTGGAATATTTGTCAATCATAAGTCCCAGTAAGATTTGAAATCTAATTGTTTTCAATCACTATATTACTTGAGCAGCTATGTACACCTGCATGTGCACTGGAAGCCAACAAGTTTTTCGCATCATTGTGCACTCAAGTGTAATACCCCGCACACTCGGAAGAAATTCTAGTTAGGCTAGAATGGAAATTGAACCCATTCTTGAGTGTAGAAGTGTCTGGGAGTTGGAATGGTGGAGCATAAGGTTTGAAATAAATCACTCCACCAAAAAGATGCAGAGCGAAAGACGGCGTGAAATATGGACCGCCGAAGTGAACGATGAACAGTCTCTTGGATCGTCAATTAGAGTGGGAAGAATTGGAGTTTCTAAAAACAAAGGGCAGTAGGCAGAGCATGGACCAGCTTTTGAGAAGATGAACTTTCCCTTCCACTATTTATGAAATGGATTATGAGTGGGGTTTATGGATTTAGAAGGATGAAGAAAAAGACAGATCGTCCTTTGGAAACATGACCCGTTAGTCCATCCCATGAGATTTGGTTCAACCTGCCATAAAGGATGATCAAAAGGATAAACCATCCTTTCTAAAGACTATTTGTCCTTGCAAACCCTAGGTTCCATCTTCTGATTCTTTCCCTTATCTATAAATACCCCCTTCTCGACCCTAGTGTGTGTTTTTCTCCTCTCTCTTGGTAAGAACAACATCCCTAAGTTCCCAAGCCCTCCCAACTTAAGGTAAGACTTCTCATCATCTCTTATGGTTTTTTTCTTGTATGTGAGCTTAATTTAGTAAACCTTAGCTTTCTCTCTCTTCGGATCAAGGAAGGACCATCTCCTAGTGAAAGAACGTAGCAAGAATCTTATCTTTACCTCATCTAATGGACTCTCTTTTCTTGTAAAAGCATCAAGATATGTAAGGAAACTTTAAAATGTAGGACATCATGTACTTCCCACTAATTTCCCTCTATTTTTCTACTTCCATGCAAGATTTTTAAGTCTTCTTTAAGTTGAGCTATGAACTATA
This sequence comes from Datura stramonium, assembly GCA_018107945.1. Taxonomy (NCBI): domain Eukaryota; kingdom Viridiplantae; phylum Streptophyta; class Magnoliopsida; order Solanales; family Solanaceae; genus Datura; species Datura stramonium. The sequence goes on from JACEIK010003208.1 coordinate 84,856, forward strand.
ATTCCATGATTAAATTCTTTGAGCACTTGCATACTTTTAACATGATTTAGCATAATTTAAGCTCATGAGTAATTTTTAGAAGTTTTATGAATGTTCTTGCATCATGTTGAAAACTGACTATTTTTCCCATGTGTTGAAAATGCCTAAATTTCTTCCATGATTTGAGAATGCTAATATGCATTTTGGTCAAGGCCGCATGTCTTGTTGGATGAGTTAAATAATGCTATTGTTGTATCTTGTCCAAGGCCACATGTTTTGAATGGAAGAGTATTGTCCTACTATTTTGGCCAAGGCCATCACCATGAATTGCTAGAGTTGAGAAAATGTGAACTGAGCATGATCATTTCAATATATTTGAACCTAATTTTTGAGGTCCATGTATGCATATTTATACAGAAATGCTTATTAAGAACTAAAGAGGCCCAAGGGCTATAATGATTTTAATGTTTTTAAAAGGAGTAAGTGGTTGACCGAGATGACATGAGTATGTCCAAGGGCACGTATTGAAAACTACATTTACCAATGTAGGATAAGCATGACCGATACATGACACTTTAATATACTCCCCGAAAGTGAATGGGATGATTCAGATAACTTTCTAGCTAGATAGTTCAGGCCTTCTTCCTGACAAGGTAATTGATAGCGTTAGCTGGTCATGCCCTAGGGGATAAACTCCAGGAAAGCCTGGTGGACCAAGATAGTAACTCCATGAACCTCCCTAGTAATTTTAATTGTTAGGAATTTAAAGGCTATGCATAGTTGTGACTGTTTTAAAGCATGATTATTGAAGTATCTTTCATTTGAAAGGTAAATTGTATAGTGCATGATTTCTAAACTCTTCTATGATATTTTTATGCATGCTCAACTATGATTTCTTATGCTGAGCTCTCTCCTACATAGTTGGTCTTCATTACAGTTGTTTTTCCATGTTACATGTGGTACGATTCATTGCACTAACTGTAAAACACCATAAAATTTAAGCAATAAATTCGTACCATTGATCCATGTACAAGAGTGCTTAGTACGATAAGAAGGATGTGTTATGAGGTATTCATATCACTCAATGATCGTACGTTAAGATTTGAAGTTGAGAAAGTTGTAAAACCAAAAATCAGCAAAGTTATCGCAAGTTACTTTTAGAAATTCTTTGAAATTTGGGTTAAATGTCTTGGAGATTTTATCCTAATATATAAAGAGTTAGGATACCTACTACCTTTCAAATTGAAGGTCTATAAGTCTAGTTACCATCGCATAAAATGGTTCGCCAATCCGACCTTGGAGTAGAGAGATATTCGCATTTTCGTGAAACTGCACAAGCAGGCGGTAAGGGCCAGAGAGGCTCCACGATGGCAGCGTGTCACACCACTAAATCAATGAGTTGGGAAGCGTGAAACATTGTTGCTGAGGCGGTGGCTGCCTATATAAGTTATTTGGTCGGTTGTTTGATCACTTTTCATTATTTTTAAGCAATTTCCTTGACCAGAACCTCTATCAAGACCTCCTCTTCATGTTCCTTTTATTTTAAAGGTTAGGAAATAATTTCCAACTTGATTCTTTATGTCTGGAAATTAGGTGCGTCGTGTAGCTTATGTTTTGGTGTCATTTTCGACAAGTTTAGTGGTTGTTCTTATTGAATCAATTGGTAAGCCATTTTTCCTGCCTTATTCTTAGTTTTTAAAGATTATTTTAGGTAGGTAAGCATTGGTGGGTTGTTTTTTTGGAATTTCTACCATCGAATTCATTAGAAATTAGCTGAATAAGTGTCGTCTTGTGTTGTCTCTTGGTTGAATTTGTTGGCAGGGTGTTTAGGGTGTGAGTTGCTACTCTTAGGAAGCCTCTTGGGGCTTTTGGGAGTGAAGGTGCAGTTAGCTTACGTTTATTGGAGTTTAAGGTATGTTAAGGATAACCTCTTTCGATAAGTTATTCTTATCGTATAGTTGATACGACTTGTACCTTTGTTGAAATTTGAGCATACATATGTTGCGGTTAGCTGCTACATGTAGAATTGAGGTTATAGTATAGTATACCTTGTCGGGATTAACCCTATTCAACTTTGCCTCCCATTACAAATGACCTAAAGATTACCAAATTGTATCATTTCCTACGGGGCTACAAATTGCTCACAGGAGCTATATAACGTCTGAAAGGACTAGATTGAGGCCTGGAGGGTCATATTGAAGTCTATTCACATATGAAATTTCCTTATGCCGTAGTGGCATTTTTTTACCCTCAGTAGAGCCTAGTGTTCTCGAGGTGCAGTTACAGGATCCCAGAAGACTTAGATATAGATACAGGAGCCTAGAAGGCTCAGACACAACTATAGGAGCCCAGCGGGCTCAGTTACAATTTCATAGATCGAGCATGTTTTAGTTACAATTCACCTGTGAGGCCATAGTAATACCATTAGGGGTATATAGATTGAACTATACTTGCTGGGGATTATAGGGGCCAGGTTGGTTACTCTGTGATGTTTGTATCTTCCAGGATTATGGGGGCCCAATTAGATTCTTTTTTGAATATTACCTTCTAGTCATAGTTCGTGTTTGTGAGATCGTATAGGTTAATTTCTGACCCTTACTTCTGATTACTTTCAGTTTCTCTATCAGCTTTTGTTCAGTTATTATCATTACCGCCTTGCATATTCGATACAATTGTACTGACGCCTATGGATGGGGCGCTGCATTATTGTCTGCAGGTTCTGACAGACAGGTTCTGAGACCTCCTCAGTAGCTTTTCATCTCCAGCAGACTATTCAACTCCCTTCCTCCAGAGTTGCCTTTCATTAGAGGTTTGCTGGTCTTTTGTTGTATAGTGGTAGGTTGGAGCCCTATCCCGACTAATATCTTACTCTTTAAAGGCTTGCAGAGTATGAGTTTTGTTAGACTTGCATTGTTGGCCGTGTGGGGCCTAATTGTTGCCAATAGCAGTCCTGTGGGATTTTGTATATGTATATATGTGCTTGCGTTTCCTTTTGTTATGATTTAGTCAGCATGATGGTCTTGTCGGCCCGCATAGGATGATATTACTATTGCAATTGTTGGGTTAGTTGATTTGCTGCAGGTGTTGTGTTGCGGTATTGTCGGCCTAAGGCTATGTTTTGAGCTGACATATAACCGTTGGTTTTCTTGATTACATGTTGCTGGTATGCACCAAAAATATATATGTCTAGCTAGGTCGGCTCAGAGTCCAGTATGGCATTAGGTGCCAGTTACGCCTTCCAAGGTGAGGCGTGACAAACTTAGTATCAGAGCAATGTTGTATCCTAGGGAAGTTTGCAAGCCATGTCTAGTAGATTCTTGTTTATAAATGTGTTGTGCACCACATTTTATAAGCAAGAAGATATGAGGCATGATAGTATGGTTACCCTTCTTTCTTCTCAAATCGTATGATAGAGTTGAGTTGTATAGGGTTGATCCCCTAAGCTTATGATGTTATGTCTTTCTATAGAGATATCTAATACAAGACCGACTGCAGCGAATCGAGAGCTAGATACAACAGTGGGGGAGGGCACTAGCAGGGTTCCACAGTTGGAGACGACCTGGCCTAAGGGAGAAAGGGAGACATCTTCTCGATCCCCCCAGCATCCTCCACTACACCAAGAGCCTCCTATGGCAACAGAAGCACCGACACCACTTTTAGTTCCTCCTAGACCTTTAGGCCAGGATGTCAGGAGTGCATTATTTATGTTGGCTCAGATGATGGCTGCTTAGCGTCAGCCTGTAGTACCACTTGTTGTTGAGCCTACTATGGGGCCCGAAAGTTCAAGGGTTTGTGAGTTTCTTGCCATGAGTCCTCCGCAGTTTATGGGGATAGACCACAGGGAGGATCCTAGGACTTCATAGATCAGTTGCAAAGGATATTCAGGGTTATGCATGATTCGTCCACAGAGTCAGTTGAGCTAGTGGTGTTTCGACTAAAAGATATAGCAGTTCTATGGCACGAGAGTTGGGAAAGGTACCGAGGAAGTGATGCACCTACACCTAGTTGGTCCAGTTTATCTAAAGATTTCATAGATCACTATTTGCCTCGAAAGATCCGACAGGCCCAAGTAGACCAGTTCTTACATCTGGAGTATGGTAGGATGAGAGTTCAAGAATACGCACTGAGGTTTGACTCCTTGTCTAGATACCCGCCAACATTTGTTAATACTATGCCAGCCAGGGTACACCGATTCATTATGGGACTTACTTCGGAGTATGTGGAGGCCTGCATTACAACAATATTACGAGAGGACATGGACATCTCGTGCATTCAGGCTTTTGCTTAGAAAATAGAAGGAACTAGGCAGTGACAGTATATGATTGAGAGGGTAAGTTAGGAGCAGCGACGTAGGGATAGACCCACTAACTTACAGGCAGAGTTTCACGGTGGACCCAAGCCTTGTTTGTTAGGTAGGCCACCTAGGTCTTCACTTCAGCAGTAGCAGGGTAGCATATAAGATTGTCGTGGATAGTTAGGTCCCTACGAGAGTTCGCGAGCGTCAGCCTCACAACAATAGAGAGGTTCGGATCAGATCAGGTCCGCGGTACCGTGTTGTAGCATCTGTAGTCGATGACATTTTGGGAGATGTTGATATGGTTCTACTGCTTGTTATATGTATGGACAGGAGGTTACATGATGAGGGATAGTCCGACTAGAGATCAGAGTGATAGGGACCAGCGGAGTAGGTCCTCGACAAGGTCACATGCTCTAGTACCTTCTATAGAGCGTAGGCCCTCAACTCCAGCACGTAGAGGTAGAGGTAGATCTGGAGCATCCAATTTTGGTAGTGGTCTAGATCGTACTTATGCATTATCAGGGCAACAAGATTTTGAGGCGTCACCAGATGTTGTGACAGGTACATTGAATGTTTTCTCCCACTTAGTTTAAGCTTTGATAGATCCAAGCTCTACCTTGTCTTATGTTACTCCGCTAGTGGCATGGATGTTTCATATAGTACCATAGTTACTCCATCAACCATTTTCTGTGTCTACACCTGTTGGTGAATATAGAATATCAATAGGAGAATATATTGAGGTTGTACAGTGGAGATTATGGCCGCAAGACCTTTGCACTTAGTAGAGCTAGAGATGATTGATTTCGATGTAATTATGGGCATGGATTGACTAGCGCCATGGCATGCCAATGTTGAGTGCTGGTCCAAGACTGTCCGATTTCACTTTTTGAGGGAGATAATGCATGAATGGAAAGGCAATACAGTTGCGCCAAAAAGTAGGTTCATATCCTATCTTCAGGCATGAAAGCTGATTGCAAAGGGTTGTACCTATTATATTGTTAGGACTCGGGATGTGCAAGAAGAATCCTTGACTCTTCAATCTATCTCGATGGTTAGTGAGTTCCTAGATGTATTTCTGGATGAGCTTCTTGGTATTCCCCCAGAACAGGAAATTGACTTCCCCATTGATACGCTACCAGATACACAACCCATATCTATTCCTCCGTACAGAATGGATCCTGCCGAGTTGAAGGAATTGAAGGAACATCTGAAGGAGTTGTTACATAAAGGCTTCATCAGGCCTAGTGCTTTGTCATGGGGTGCGCCAGTCTTATTCATGAAAAAGAAAGATGGCTCACTGTAGATGTGTATAGATTATTGGTAGTTGTATAAAGTTATCATTAAGAACAGGTATCCCCTACCGAGAATAGATGACTTGTTTGATCATTTGCTGGGGCGAAATGATTCTCAAAAATTGACTTAAGGTCAGGTACCACCAAGTAAAAGTTCGGGAGAAGGATATCCTTTAGAACCAGATATGGCCATTTCAAGTTCCTAGTTATGTATTTTGGATTAGTGAATGCCCAACTGTGTTTATGGATCTAATGAACAACATATTCAGGCCATTTTTAGATTTGTTCTTGATAGTGTTTATTGATGACATTTTGGTATATTCATGTTCAGAAGTTGAACATAGAAATCACCTGCGACTAGTACTCCAGGCCTGATAGATCACAAGTTATATGCAAAGTTCTCAAAATATGAGTTCCGATTAAATTCTGTAGCTTTCTTGGGCCATATTATGTTTGATGCAGAAATTCGGTTTACTCACAAAAGATAGAGGCTACAAAGACTTAGCCCATACCCATAACTCCAACCGAAGTTCACAGCGTTCTAGGGTTAGATGGGTATTACAGGAGATTTGTATAGGGTTCTCTGCCATATCAGCACCATTTACAAGGCTGACTCAAAAAGGAGTTAAGTTCTAGTGGATTGAGGCTTGTAAATAGAGTTTTCAGGAGTTGAAAGTCAGACTGACATGTGCACCAGTATTAGCTTTGCCAGAAGGTTCAGAGGACTACGCTGTGTATTGTGACGCTTCATGCAGTGGGTTAGGATATGTTCTGATGCAGCATGGCCAGGTAATTGACTATGCTTCAAGGCAGTTAAGGAAGCAAAATTACCCCACCCATGATCTAGAATTAGCTGCAGTTGTTCATGCTCTACAGATTTGGAGGCATTACTTATATGGTGTTCATTTAGACATCTTTACATATCACAAGAGTCTCTAGTATATTTTTAAGCAAAAGGAGCTGAATTTGCAACAATGTCGGTGGCTTGAGTTGCCGAAGGACTACGATATAGATATATTATATCATCCTGGGAAAGCTAACATGGTAGGTGATGCCCTTAGTTGCAGATCCATGGGCAACTTATCATATTTGAGGCCAGAAAAAAGAGAATTGGCTCGAGAGATGCACCAGTTAGCTAGTCTAGCAGGTCAGTTAGTAGATTCATAAGATAGTGGAGTTGTGATTCAAAATACTGCAATTTCATCTCTGGTAGTGGAAGTGAAAGAGCAACAATATGAAGACCCTAGCCTGGTACAAATTAGAAATAAAGTACGGTAAGAAGGGTTGTTAGCATTTGAGATAACAGGGGACAGAGTTTTGAGATTCAATGATCGACTTTGCATTCCGGATGTGGCAGGGGTTTGTTAGTAGATTATGATAGAGGTACATTACTCCTATTATTCTCTTCACTAGGGCTCGACAAAAATGTATCATGATATAAAAGAGATCTATTGGTGGCATGGGATGAAGAAAGATATTGCAGAGTTTGTAGCATAGTGTCCCCATTGCCAGTAGGTAAAAGCTAAACATCAGAAACCTAGTAGACTGACTCAGGAGATAGCCGTGCCTATGTGGAAATGGGAAGCAATCAATATGGATTTTGTTACAGGTTTCCCTCGCACCAAATGTAAATTTAACTCTATCTGGGTCATTGTCAATAGGTTGATGAAATCAACTCATTTCTTGCTAGTCAGGACTACGTTTTCAGCTGAAGATTATGCTGAGTTGTACATTAAAGAGATAGTACGACTGCACGATATCCCAGTGTCTATCATTTATGACATAGGGGCCCAATTCACAGCTAGATTTTGGAAGTTGCTTTAGAAAGGTTTGGGGATGCATGTTAACTTGAGTACAACTTTACATCCCCAAACAAATGGCCAAGAAAAGGGCACTATTCAGACGCTCGAAGATATGTTACGAGCATGTGTGCTAGACTTCAGAGGAAGTCGGGATGAACACCTACCTCTTATTGAGTTTGTATATAATAATAGTTACCATTATACCATTAAGATGACGCTTTATGAAGTTTTATATGGGTGAAAATGCAGATCCACCCTAGGATGGTTTGAGATAGGTGAGTTAGAGTTGATTGTACCTGACATGATACATCAGTCTGAAGAGAAAGTTAAACTCATTAGAGAGCGTTTACTGACAACCCAGAGTCATCCAAAGTCTTATTCTGATGTATAGCGTAGAGACTTAAAGTTTAATGTCGATGATTGGGTATTCCTGAAGGTTTCGCCAATGAAGGGAAAGTCTAACCCTCGATTCATTGGGCCATACAGAATTCTCCAGAAGATAGGGCAAGTGGCCTATGTTTAGAATTGCCTTCAGGGATAGAATTTGTTCATCCAATCTTTCATGTATCAGTATTATGCAAGTGCGTAGGAGATCCTTCTCAGATTGTCCTAGTCAAGGATGTTCAGGTCAGAGAAGAGTTGTCCTACGAGGAGACTCCAATTGCTATACTAGATTGGCAGGTCCGTAGATTAAGGACCAAATATGTAGCCTCTGTTAAAGTTTTATGGAGGAATAGAAATGTAGAAGAGATGACTCGAAGACTAAGGAAGACATGAGGTCTAGATACCCTCACCTGTTCCAGACTCTAGGACGATAGCGCATCGACTCATATAGTTAAAATTGAGGTGAAACAGTTTTTTAGATGTTATATTGTTTCTTTTGTTTTCATTGTTGATTGCCCGCCTTATTATTGCGGAGCTATGCTATTTAGCTATTTGTTTCATCCTATGAGACTTCTAGGTTGGACTTTTCTGCATTTTAGGTTTTTAGATAGTCCATATTACAGAGGAGATTCTGCCAAAATTTTCTGATTACTACTATAAGATTTAATTCGTGAATCTAAGTTACATTCGAGGACGAATGTTCTTAAGGGGGGGAGGATGTAACACGTTGTATAATTTAAGAGATAAACTTGTACCTTCAATCCAAGGACAATAGGTCTTAGTACAATAAGAAGGATGTGTTATGAGGTAGTCATATCACTCAATGATCGTACATTAAGATTTGAATTCGAGAAAGTTGTAAAACAAAAATCGGAAAAGTTATCGCAAGTTACTTTTAGAAAATCTTTGAATTTTGGTTAAATATCTCAGAGTTTTTCTCCCAATATATAAAGAGTTAGGAGGCCTACTATCTATCAAATTTAAGCACTTTGATTCTAGTTTCCAGCGCATAAAATGGTTTACCAATCCGACTTTGGAGTAGAGAGATATTCACATTTTCGCGAGACAACACAAGCAGGCAATGAGGGCCAGAGAGGCTCCGCGATGGCACTGTGTCACGCCACCAAATCAGCGCATTGGGAAGCATGAATGACAATGCTCAAACTCACACTTTCTGAGAAAGTATGAAGCGGATGTTGTCAATAAAGAGCTAAGAGGTTGGGGTCGATCCGACAGGAAATATGGAAGGATATAGAAGAAAGCTAGTATTTAAGCTTTTTAAGTCAATTATCTCCGAAAAGGGGGAAATTTGGAAAAGTAACAAGTAATATTATTGAGAAATTGACTGTTGATTCCAAATTAATGCAAATAACTTGGATAAGTGTTCCCCATGGGTTCATAACTACTTCGGGTTTTACACTTGTGATTTATTCCAATACTTTACTTGTAGAATTGATAACTAGGGTTCATCCAAAAGATTGGTTTTTCCCTATTGGATGACTATACTCAATCACTGGGTCAGGTCTCATGAGTGGTTTCAATTTAACCATTATCAATTTGTTCCAAATTTAACTATCCTGCGATCACAAATCAAGTTAATACAATGATCGTAAAAATCAAGGCTTTGTTGTAATTCTCTTTTCCTAATCTCTACCTCTTTAGGCTCAAGAAAGTAGAGAATTTAGGCAAGTGTTAACGTTGCACACAGTTGAGAAACATTTAAGATGAAGAGAATACAACACAAGCATTTAGTATTGGTTTAAAATCATGCCATGCAAACCCTAGTTCGTTAATTCACCATGGTTTCCACAACCCTAGTTGTGGTGGTTTTAGCCTCTAATAATTATAAGTAAATTCATAACATTCACAGACAAAAACATGAATTAATACTTACAACGATGATTGGAAGAAACTCACTTGATTATTGCAAAACAAGGAATAACGATTCAACAACAATTGTCTCAATGTATTTCTAACTCTCAAATCTAAGTTGTAAATTGTCTAAAAATTCTTTTCGAAAAAATCACACTAAAATCATATCCCTTAATACATAAAAATAAAAGGTATTTATAATAGTAAATTTATGCCTTCTTTGTTCCTTCATGGATTTGATTTGGGATTTGTAGCTCTTTTTCCTAGTTGAAGTAGGATTCATATGTTGGCACCCGGACAAGGCTAGCGCGCAGCACTGGTCATTACGTTGAATGGGTTGCACCTCGTGCATCGAATTGTTCCAGAGTAGTGTCGCATCACGCATTTCACCGCGCTGAAAGACTGGAACCTTGCACCTATCCTCGCGTAACAGGGCCTGTGCTCCGCGCTGCTGGTCGCGCAAGTGTGGTAGTGTAACGCTATTTGCATTGATCTTGGCTTGTTCATTCCAACTTTTTCACATTCATTCAGAAATCCTCAAATACACCTAGATCCATCACTTTTATCCCTGAAAGAATCTAATCATGTGCGTTAGCTCTTTTAAAAAATATATAACATAAACATATGCAAACACAAATAATTTGTTCTCAAAACATAGTGAAGTATGGGCAAAATATGACTAAGAATTTCGTAAATACGCCCTTCATCAATGACATGTCACCATTGAGGCGGTGGCTGCCTATATAATTATTTGATTGGTTTTTTGATCACTTTTCATCATTTTTAGCAAGTTCCTCAACCGAAACCTCTCTCAAGCCCTCCTCTTCATGTTCCTTTGATTTTTAAGGTTATGAAATATTTTCCAACTCAATTATTAATGTTTGGAAGTTAGGAGCTTCGTGTAGCTTGTGTTTTGGCATTGTTTTGGGCATGTTTGGTGGCTATTCTTATTGAACCAGTTGGTATGACATTTTACCTGCCTTATTCTTAGTTGTTTAAGATGTTTTAGGTAGGTAAGCATTGGTGGGTTGTTTTGGAATTCCTACCGGTGAATTCATTAGAAATTAGCCTAATAAGTGTAGTCTTATGCTGTCTCTTGGTTGAATTTGTTGGAAGGGTGTTTAGGGTGTGAGTTGCCACTCTTGGGCAGCCTCTTGGTGCTTTTGGAAGTGAAGGTGTGGCTAGCTTACATTCATTGGAGTTTAAGTTATGTTAAGGCTAACCTCTTTCGGCATGTTATTCTCGTCGTATAGTTGATACGACTTGTACCTTTGTAGAAATTCGAGCATACGTATGTTGTGGTTAGCCGCTACAAGCTGAATTGAGGTTATAGTATAGTGACCCTTATCGGGATTAACCCTATTCAACTTTTCTTCCCGTTATGAATGACCTAGAGATTACCAAATTGTATCATTGTCTATGGGGATACAGATTGCTCACTGGAGCCATATGACGTCTGAAAGGACTAGATTGAGGCCTGCAGGGCCATATTGAAGTTTATTCACCTATGGACTTTCCTAGTACCATAATGGTATTACTGACCCTCAATAGAGCCTAGTGTGCTCAGGGTGCACTTACAGGAGCCCAGAAGGCTCAGACACAACTACAGGAGCCCAACAAGCTTAGTTACAGTTTTAAAGACCTAGCATGTTATAGTTACAGTTCACCTACAGGGCCGCAGTAATACCATTAGGGGTATATAGATTGAATTGTACTTGCATTGGCTTATGGGGGCCTGGTAGGTTATTCTGTGCTGTTTGTACCTTCCAGGCTTATGGGGGCCTGGTTAGATTTTTGGTTGAAAATTACTTGCTAGTCATAGTTCATGTTTGTCAGATCGTACAGGTTGATTTCTGACCCTTACTGCTGATTACTTTCAGTTTCTCTATTAGCTTCTGATCAGTTATTATTATTACTTCCTTGAATATTTAGTACAATTGTACTGACACCATGCATGGGGCGCTGCATTATTTCCTATAGGTTCTTACAGACAGGTTTCGAGACCTTCTTAATAGCCGTTCAGCTCCAGGAGACTAGTCAGCTTCCTTCCTCCGGAGTTGTCTTCCATTGGAGGTTTGCTGGTCTTTTGCTGTATAGTGGGTAGGTCAGGGCCTTGTCTCGACTAATATCTTACTCTTTAGAGGCTTGCAGACTACAGGTTTTGTTAGACTTGTGTTGTTGGCCGTGTAGGGCCTAATTGTTGCCAGTAGTATCCCTTTGGGCTTTTGTATATGTATATCTGTGCTTGCGTTTCCTTTTGTTATGATTTAGACAGCACGGTGGTCTTGTCGGCCCGCATAGGATGATATTATTATTGCAACTGTTGGGTTAGCTGATTTGCCACAGGTGTTGTGTTGCGGCCTTGTTGGCTAAAGGCTATGTTTTGAGCTGATATATAGCCATTGGTTTTCTTGATTACATACTACTGGTATGCACTAGAAGTATATATGTCCAGCTAGATCGACTTAGAGTCCAGTGTTAGGCACCAGTTATGCCTCCCAAGGGGGGGCATGATACTAACACCCCTCTTTGCCAAGGACGCTGCATTATTTTATAATGCAACCTTAGATACGGATTCTCATAAACGAGCTGCTCAGTAGGTCTAGCATTGTTTAGCTTTTAGGTGAGCCCTATTCTCTTTCATAGGGTTACCTTGACTCAGCAAAGTCTAGTTTTGATAAAGGTTAGGTCAAGCACCTTTTCCCAGCTAGATTTCATATATTTCAGTTATTAGAGGCTTCGTAGACAGACAGTTGGTGTGCTCTTGACGTTAAACTTTGATTTGACCTATGGGTCCCCTTTTGTATAAAACTATCTTTTTATGTAAAATATCTCAGATATTGCTTTATCTTAGTTTTTTGAGAGTATGGGAATTATATTTTATTCTATCTTAGTTGTTGGCTCACAGTTTTATGAAAGTTATAATGGTAAGCTTGGGCCAACAGCGGCGCCGGGTGCCGGTCTCGCCTAGACCCTAGGCTGGGGCATGAAAAACTTGGTATCAGAGCACTAGGTTGATGTTTCCTAGAGAGTCTATGAAGCCATGTCTAGGAGAGTCCTACTTTTGGGGGGTGGAGTGTGCCACACTTACAATTGGGAGGCTGTAGGACATTTAGGAAATACCACTCTTATTTCTACTTTTGAAGTTGTGTAGAGTAAGGTCTAAGAATTGAAAATCTAATTCACGCGTCCTTCCGAATTTCAGCTCTTGACTTGAGAATGCCTCCCAAAAGAAGAAGAACAACAGGCCAAATGGCCAAGACCAGTGCCAGTGTGCCAAGAGAAAGAGAGTCCAGCGAATTACCTCGGACTCTAAGAGTGCAGACTAGATCCTAGGGTCCCACAACAGGCCATATAGTTAGGATATTTACTCCGTCCCCATTGGTCGACCCAGAATCTCTCCCTTAGCGGCCTAGTCTAGTAGATGTCGAGTTTAAAAGAGCAATTAAGATACCCACTAGGTTGGTAAAAACTCAGTCTCAGTGACAAAAATCAGTTGTTGCTTAGGCAAATTCTTAGCCCCAAAATACCTCTCGAGTCTCGAAGTTTCTTTGTATGACCCCTCCAGTGTTTATAGGGTCAAAAGTAGAGAAAGACCCTCAAGAAATCATTAATGAGATCCAAAAGATCCTTCGAGTTATGAATGATAGTGAGATGTTGTTACACCCTGTAAATTCTTGACATGTAGATGGCCTATTCGCATGTTGGTTAAGAGTTTTAGAATGCCATACATGCTAGAAAAAGGCCCGGGGAAAGA
>JACEIK010003208.1:107815-124919 GCA_018107945.1 Datura stramonium
TGATTCCATGAATCTGAGTTAGAGCCAGCCAGGCACCAGATGTGCTTAGGCTCAGTAATCTAGCAGCCTAGGTCCTAATAGGGCACCAGGTGCCAGTCATCCCCCCAAGGCGGGGCGTGACAGATGTCGAGTTTAAAAGGCGTAGCAAACACTTGGTATGAGTAGTTGGAAACGTCCATAGGTGAGGATGCGTCCCCAGCAGTGTGGGATGAATTCTTGGAGGCATTTGTGGATTACTTATTGTCGTTTGAGCTTAGGGAAGCTAAGGCCCAAGAGTTCATGGATCTCAGATAGGAAAATATGAGTGTAAGGAAGTATAGTCTTAGGTTCAAACAGCTATGCAGATTTTCCCCGGAGATAGTTTCTACCATAAAGGCTAGGATGTGCAGGTTTATGCACAGCCTTGGAAGGCATATGGTCCGGGAGTGCACAACTGCTATATTGCACAAGGACATGGACATAGCTAGGCTAATGGTCTATGCTCAATATACCGAGGATTCTAAGTTAGCCAGCAGACTAGAGAGGGAGCATCACTTTGGGAAGAGGGCCAGGTCAGCTGGTTATGACAGTAGATATAAGGAAGGAAGGAATAGGCTCGTGCTCCAGTAGAGGATGCTGGACCTACTCAGTTAGCAGTCAGTGCACCTTTATAAAGGTTCAGGGGTGAGCAGCACGGTCGGCTTAGTTAGGTTCAGCGGTCCAGAGCTTCGAGGTCCCAGTTATAGTCCAGTTCAACCTAGAGCATTCCACGACCCCTTTATTATAGCTGGTGTAGAAGGAGGCACCCAAGGGAGTGTCAAGCAGGGATTACTGGATGTTTCGAGTGTGGACAACAGGGTCACTTCCAGAGAGACTGCCCTAGCATAGGTTAGCAAGCTGGGAGTAGAATATTGAGATCTCAGGGTACAGTCACAACTCCTCCTAGGGGTGATCAGGCCCGACAGGGGCGGTGGGCAGAACCACTTGTATGCTCTAGCAGGTCGCCAAGAACTTGAGGCATCACTAGATATCGCTACTGGTATACTCACTGTATTTTCCATTGATGTGTATTCTCTTATAGATCCTAGATTGACTCTATTGTATGTGTCCCCGTATGTTTCTCAAAGGTTTGGGTTAGAACCCGAACGATTATGTGAACTTTTTCTAGTATTTACCCTAGTTAGTGAGTCGATAGTGGTGGACTGAGTTTATAGAGATTGTGTAATTTTAGTATGTCGTAGAAATACCAGAGCTAATCTTGTTGAGTTAAAATGGTGGATTTCGATGTCATCATGGTCATGGACTAATTGTCCTTTTGTTATGCCACATGGAATTATCGCACCAAGATGATTACCTTTCAGTTCCTTAATGAGCCAAGGCTTGAGTGGAAGGGTAGTATGGTGGTGCCGAAGGGCAAGTTTATTTCCTACCTTAAGGAGAGGAAGTTGATCTTGAAGGGGGCTGACTCTAGGGTAAGACCATACTAACATAATNCCAATTGATAACGTCCAAATCCCCTCCTCGAGAGGAGAGAGTGTAAATAGTCATTGGAAAAAAAATATACCCTACGGATGTCGGGGTCGAATCCCATAAGAAATTGAGTCGATAATCCAAAAGTTATAAACTAATTTAAACTAGAAGAATACATTGTTGTTTAATATTTGAAAAGTAAAAATGGGGAAAAAAGAGAAAAAAATATTAAATTCTAATTTAGAACTATGTGAGGGGAATTCAAAATGTTGCAATCACAAGTGAGATGGCTAGGGGTGTGCTATTGATGGGCTAACGACTAGGATGAGATTTACTTCATTGCCTTAGATTCAAATTTAGTATAGATAGCAGTGGATAAATTACATTCTCTCATTTTTCAACCACAAGAATATTTATGCATTGGGTTTTCTCAAGTCCCAAGGCAAAATTCAAATTATCAACCAGAAAAACTTAAGGAAAGATCAAGCTATCTCTAGCCTTTAACATTGAATGGAGTGAAAATGTGGTTTTTGACTATCTCTAGCTCAACCCACCACCCCAACACTCCAAAGCCTCTCTATTATCTTCTCACCCAATTCTCACATTTCTCTCTCAAGTAAAAGCAAGAAAAATAAGAACAATCAATCAATACACATTAAAGTTTACAAACCCACCATGCATACACCCCTAGCTACAAAATTAGCTACTCATATCTAGAGAGAGATAGAGAGAAAAAATAATAAGAGGAATTCCCTCAAAATTCATCATATTGCTTCACAAGGTCTTACAACAATGGATGAATTCCCCTAAAATGGGTTAATGAAAAATAAGAAGAAAAGAAAATTCTATCATTACAATTCTATGGTGTTTTTCTTCTCTCTAGAATTGAATGTGTTGTGTTTTCCCTGTCTGGTGTACAAGGAGGGTCACAAATATCTTGTACTTTATGGTGTATAACTTTCCACAATTTCCCTTGGAGGCTTCTAGGTTCTTTGGGACCTTTCCTAGACTTTTTTACCTTTCCATCAACGAAATGGGTCACATGCCCTTCGTTCTGCGTTAGCTGGTGCCCAACTGTGTTTCACCGGTGCCCAACTGCGTTTCACTAGTGCCCAACTACATTTCCCCAGCATTTAGCCGGTGCTAATTCACTAAATCCCGGTTCAAGGTAGTTGCAAGGTAGTAGCAGCTGCGTTTGACTTGTGTTTCGCAAGTCCGAATCCGTGTTTCGCCAGTTAAAAGCATGTCTTTAGAAACTCTTTTTAGGTTCAAATCCTTCATTACCTTTGCTTCCTTCAAATTCCTACGTATAGAAGGAAAAGGGCATAAAGCTTTCCTAAATGAGTTGAAAATAAAGAAAAAGGTCACACTTAAAAGCCGAATGAGTTGGTAAATTACCAACTCATCAAACTCCCAAACTTGACCATTTGCTTATCCTCAAGCAAGGCATCTATCTCAAAAATAATTTAGTTAGTCTTGGAGAATTATGGGAGTTTCACACAAACCATTAAGACTTAATACAACCCAAGAATCACACACCAACTCAAGAAGAAAAAACGATTCAAAATATGATGCACAAGCTTCAATAGGAGACCATAATCATTAAGCATATCTTGCACGCATTCATTTCATTCAAACAAGGGGCATAGTTCATTTTCAAAATAAGCTCAAGGAGCATCTCAATTCATTGATAATTCACATTCAAAGCTTGCTTTAAGTTTGCTACACACTTGTCTCATTCACACCTCTCACTTGAAACCACTTTTAAGCATGTACCCCAAGGAAGTGATGCCACTCACAAAAAGAGAGGATCCCATACATTTTTAAGCATTTCACACATAAGAATTATATGATAAGGAAAATATGCTCACTGTCACAAATAAATTCAAGTGCATACAGATTGACCCATAGGCTTGCCCTTCATGTAACTCTCCACTAATGTAGAGTTGCTACACTCAAAATCACTAAGGACTTGCAGGTTATCATGAATGATAGGGGTAAGGGTAGGACAAATGTTTAGCTCTAGTGACTAGAACCACCCTAAAGCGTATTTGCAAAGACTTTTAACATCCTATCATACTATTGAGATCACTCCACCTTTCTCTCCGTGCTCATCATATTCATCTTTTGTTTAGCAAGAACCACCATTATAACACCTTTGGATTCCACATTTAGCCTCATCTAAGCAAGAGGTAGCACATTCTTTCTCTTTTAATGATTTGAGGTTTTTCAACTCCATTTCATTCATTTCATCACAATTTGATGCTATCTCACATTGAAGCTCCGATACTTCTCCCCTTTTCTTTTGAAAACCCCAAACTTAGGCTTTTGCCTCATTTTAATTTCTTTTCCTTATCTCTCCCCTCTCTTGGGCTCTAAGTCCCATTTTTCATTCTTTTATTACAAGAAATTAGGGAGGATGACTGCCAAAGAATAGGATTAAAAAGGGTCATTGGGCTTATAATGTGGTTTTCATGAAAAAGGGTAAAGCTCAAACATTGGCTATCGAAGATTGATTGTCTAGTAGGTCATTTTGGTGAAGTTACTATCAAAATAAAGGCGAAGATCATGTTCTAAGTGCAACCACATCTAAAAATTTTTCTTTGAGTCACACTTAGGGAAAGTTCTAGACATCATGCATACACAAGAATTAAGATAAAAGACTCACCACATAAGGAATCACTATCTAAGGAGTTTATGCACTTTCTAAATCATATTAAGAGTATGACTTTAAAAAAACTAGTTTTACAAATGAACAAGCCAAGAAAGGAATATATAACCCATGATGAGAGGGTGCTCATTTTCAACATAAAGTGCACCCATTATCTATTCAAAACTCATGTGCAATGCCAAGAAAGAAATTTTGGTGGTACCTCTTCAAACAAGTGCATAAAAGACTCAAGAAGACTCAAGACTTGAAAGTTTCCCTTAAGAAAGTTTCCTTTTAATCCATTATTGGGAAATGTCACTCAGTTTTTAACACAAAAATAAATAGTAAAAATTGCTCCTCAAATTCCACGTTGGATGATTTTGCCCTCCTGAAGGAAGATTCACTTGCGAGTCACCAGCATCCCGCCGGTGCCCATCCGCAGAACGCCGCTCTATCATAGGTGGGGGCAGTGACTCTAGGGTCTAGCCAGCATTGGTATCGGCGGTTCGTTGGTGCTAACCCACGTTCCACCGGTGCACCTTCTACTTTTGTCTAGTAGGATTTTGCATTTTAGTCGGCGTTTGCCGGTCCCATTCAGTGGAACGCCGGTCCCATCCAGTAAAGCTGTAGTCGTCTTCTTTAATTCCATGTTTTTGTATTATTTCTTTCCTTCTCTCCTTAGATTAAATACTTGCAAAAACTAAAGAGAAAGAGCATAAAATCCTTCCAAATGACTTGAAAACCAAGAAAAAGCTCATGTTTAAAAGGCTAATGAGTTGAAAAATTACCAACTCTCACTAATGCCGAAGCACCTAGTATTTCCAGTCAGTCCCGATGATCAATGAATTTCTAGAAGTAATTCCATATGAATTACCTGGGGTCCCTCCCGAGAAAGAAATTGATTTCACGATTGATGTTATTCCCGGGATGAAGCCTTTTTCCACTCCCCCGTACAAAATAGTTGTAGTAGAACTAAAAGAACTAAATGATACGTTGAAGGACCTCTTAAATAAAGGGTTTATTTGACCAAGAACTTCACCTTGGGGTGCACCAGTCATATTTGTTCGAAAGAAGGATGGAACCTTGTAGATGTGTATTGATTACCGCTAGTTGAATAAGTAATCATCAAGAACAAGTATTTGTTTGCCAGAATCAATGATTTGTTTGATGAGATTTAGGGAGCAAAGTGCTTTTCTAAGATCGGGTATCATTAGTTGATGTTTAGGGAGGACCACATTGTGAAAAAGGTATTCAGGACCTGATACAAGCACTATGACTTCCTTTTGATGTCTTTCGAGTTGACTAATGAACCAGGAACCTCTATGGCCCTCATGAATAGAGTGTTCAAGATATACCTATATTTGTTTGTGATTATGTTCATTGAAAGAAACCAGGAAGTTTGGTAGTCTGGACCACGGGCGTATACCACAGGTCGTGATATCTTGCCACGGTCCGTTGGTTCAATTGTGGGATCGTCTAGTGCAGGTTTTTCTGTGATTTTAGTAAGGGAATTTCAGTCATTTCCTAGTTCTAAGGCTCTATACTACATCATTTAGGTCTCGTATTGAAGGGTTTTAGTAAGGGAGACTTCTTATAAGTGCATACTCCCCAAGCATGCAAGGTTGAAGGCTAGAAGGAGGTGATTCAACACCAAATTTAAGGTTTCCTTTGGAATCTTATCTTGCGCAATTGAAGGGTGATAGAATTCCTCATTTCAAGGTATATAGGGTTTTAATGGGTGTCTTCCTTCCACACCCATTCCCAATTCCTATCAATTAGTGTTAAATTATTAATAATCAATTATGGGGTTTTGATCAATTGCATGATTTTTATATCTCTTTTCATGGGTATGATTAGATTTAGTTGATATTGATGATTTACGAAGCTTGGGTGGATTCTAACTTGTTTCTCTTATAAAATTTGTTTTTTTTAAATTGAATCTTAAACGCCCATGGGTGAAGAGTTCATAAAAGGGGTGATTTATGGTAAATGTGTGGTGGTGATGAAGTTGATGATGAAAAAGATGTTTCTAAAACTACCCATGATTTTGATGTTGTCTCCTAAATGAATCGATTGGATTCTAGAATGATAGAGCTTTGGGTAATACCCACATGTTGATTAAAGTGATGATTTTCCCAACATATACTTACAACATTGTTTAAAAAATTTTTCTATAAATGTTGCATCTCAGCTTGAGTCATTCGAATTAGTTGATGTTATAAATTTATGCATTGTCACATCATGAAGGGATTATGATTTCGAAAGAATGCATGTGAGTTCTCTCAGCTTTATAAAAGCTTATGTTATGATATTATTTGTTCGAATGATTTTGCTTATTATAGCAGTTATACTTACCTTGCATACTCGGTACATTCCAAGTACCGACCGCATACTTTCTATGTTGTATCATTTCATGATACATGACTTGGCTCGCCGCTTCAGCCCCGATCTTAGTCAACTTATTCAAAGTTGCACCTGTTCAGAGTTGGTGAGTCCTCATTCTCCGAGGACTAGACTTTTAGTTTCTTCTATATATTTCAGTTTCAGCATTGTGGAGCTAGTTGGGGTCTTGTCCTATCAATTTGTCTAGAGTAGAGGCTTTTCAGACTTAGTCATGTATTTAATTTCAGATGTTTATTCTTATGTGATGTTGCTTTAGACTTCCATGAGATTATATTTGTGTTTTCTTCAATTTTTGAATGAATTAGTTGTATGGTTATGGTATGGGTCGCCTTAGGGTCCCTCGGGGTCCCTTGTCCTGTGTCTATAATCCGGGCCTCCGTTCGGGTCGTGAAAAATATGGTATCAGAGCCATAGGTTTGAAGTGTCCTAGGGAGTTAGAATGCCGTGTTAAGTAGAGTCTTTTTCAAGAGTGTGAAGAGCGCCACACTTATGACGTAGAGGCTTCGAAACGTTCTAGGAAATGTTCACATCTTTCATGATCTATGTCGTGCGATGAAGAGTATTTCTATCCCTATAATTCGCGTTATTCGCAATTGCAGAGTGTGGCTCCTTGAAGAGTGAACGGACGGAGAAATAGAGATGGTGAAGGCCACGAGGATGGCATGGCTCGTGGGCATCAGCTGGTCCCACCAGTTCAGGATCCTTGGGTACCGGAGCCATCCACCCATGCTGAGTTTTGGGCTGCTATCAAAATTCTTGCACAGGCCTTGACCGCTCAGGTCAATCAGAAGGATTTTGCGCATGTTTTGCAGAATGGTAGTGCAGCGGCAGCTCGAGTCAGGGACTTCCTGAGGATGAACCCGCTGGAGCTTCTTGGGTCCAAGGAGGATGAGGACCCACATGAGTTCGTGGAGGAAATTATCAAGATCACCCAGGTCATGGGGGTGAGTAGTGTTGACTGCGCAGAGTTGGCCTCCTAATAGTTGAAGGGGGTTGCACATATTTGGTTCCGTCAATGGAAGGATAGCAGGATCGTCGGAGCAGGTCCGGTCACTTTGGAGGAGTACCATGTTGCATTCCTGGATCGGTTCTTCCCTTGGGAGATGAGGGAGCTAAAGGCAGTTGAGTTCATAAATTTGAAGCAAGGGAGGATGACAGTACTAGAGTATTCCATTTAGTTCACCCGCCTATCGAAGTATGCTCCTAAGTTAGTGACCGACCAGAGGGTGCGAGTGAGCAGGTTTGTGCATGGGATAGCAGGTTACTTGGATAAGGAATGCAAGATGCTATACTCCATCAGGACATGGACTTTCCTCTGATGGTGTTGTATGCCCAGCAGATGGAGGCGGCACATTCGAGAGAGAGAGGCCAAGAGGGCCAGGACTGATGATCACAGATTTCCTCAACTTAGGTCAGGAGGTGGGCACCATTAGCAGACCCACCAGATATCATCCGCCCTAGCTTCATCAGCCTTAAGTGTGCCATCTCATCCTAGGCATGATCAGAGAGGGCGAGCATCAAGCTTGAGGGGTCAGAGCAGCAGTCCCATAGATTCAGGTGTTCCAACTTGTCGCAGATGTGGCCGAGGGCATGCAGGCCAATGCTTGGCAGGTTCGGGTGCGTGTTTCGGGTGCGGGCAAACTGGACACATGCTTAGATATTGTCCAGTAGCGAGACAGGATCAGGTTGGGGGTCGTGGTATAGATTCTAGCTCAGCAGCCCCACCCCCTCACTCAGCACATTAAGGGGCATCTACCAATGCAGCTAGCAGTCAGCGCCAGAACAGATTCTATGCCCTAGCATCCCGTCAGGAGCATGAGGTCTCCCTAGACGTGGTTACTGGTATGTTATGAGTCTTCCATGTTGATGTTTATGCTATGTTAGATCCATGGGCCACCTTGTCCTTTGTGACACCTTATGTAGCTAGTAGCTTCGGAGTCAGTCCTGATGTCTTGTCAGAATCCTTTTTAGTTTCTACTCCTGTAGGTGACTCAGTTACAACTAGACGGGTGTATAGAGATTGCCCGGTCTTGGTCCTCCATAAGGTCACCTCAGCAGATCTGACAGAGTTAGCCATGACTAATTTCGATGTTATTCTCGGCATGGATTGGTTGTATGCTTGTTATGCTTCCATTAATTGTAGGACCTAGTCAGTAGAGTTTATATTTTCGGGTGACCCAGTCTTAGAATTGAAGGGCAGTTCAGTTGTGCATGTAGGTCGCTTTGTTTCCTACCTCAAGGCTAAAAAGATGATTTCTAAATGTTTCTTGTATCATTTGGTTAGGGTTAAGGATGTGGAGTCCGAGACCCCGATTATCCAGTCAGTTCTAGTGGGATGTGAGTATCCTGAGGTCTTTCCTGATGATTTTCTAGGTATTCCTCCCGAGCGGGAGATTGACTTCGGTATTGACCTTCTTCCCGATATGCAACCTATATCTATTCCTCCCTACAGTATGGCCCCAGCCAAGTTAAAAGAGTTGAAGGATCAGTTAAAGGATTTACTAGATAAGGGCTTCATTAGACCGAGCCAGTCTCCATGGGGTGCACCAGTTTTATTTGTTTGGAAGAAAGATATTTCCCTTTGTAGGCGCATTAATTATCGATAGTTGAACAAAGTCTCTGTAGAGAATAGGTACCCCTTACCCAAGATTGATGATTTGTTTGATCAGCTTCAGGGTGCTAAGTATTTCTCAAATATAGATCTCAGATCTGGGTATCATCATCTCAGAGTTCGGGAGAGTGATATCCCGAAGACAGCGTTCAGAACACAGTATGGTCATTACAAGTTTGTAGTTATGTCTTTTGGACTAACGAATGCTCCTATAGCTTTTATATACTTGATGAACAGGGTATTCAAGCCATATTTGGACATGTTCGTGATCGTGTTCATTGATGACATCTTAATATACTCTCGGAGCGAGGAGGAGCATGTCACTCACTTGAGAGTAATGCTTCAGATCCTCAAGGATCGCCAATTATATGCAAAGTTCAGCAAGTATGAGTTTTGATTAGACCCGTAGCATTCTTGGGCCATGTGGTGTCTAGTGAAGGCATAATAGTAGATTCACAGAAAATTGAGGCGGTGAAGAATTGGCCCAGACCGGTGAATCCTTCGGATATTCAGAGTTTCTTGGGATTAGCTGGCTACAACCGGAGGTTTGTTGAGGGTTTCACCTCCATTGCAGCGCCTTTGATTAAGTTGACTCAGAAGAAGGTGAAGTTTCAATGGCCGGAGGCTTGTGAGGAAAGCTTCCAGGAGTTGAAGACCCAACTCACTTCAGCACCAGTGTTGACCCTACCCGAGGGTACCGATAGTTTCATGGTGTATTGTGATGCTTCTAGAGTTGGACTTGGGTGTGTGTTGATGCAGTGTGGAAAGGTGATAGCATATGTCTCTAGGAAGCTCAAGGTCCATGAGAAGAATTACCTGACCCATGATCTTGAGTTGGCCGCGATGGTGTTTGCATTGAAGATATGGCAGCATTACTTGTATGGGGTCCACGTGGATGTGTTTACAGACCACAAGAGCTTGCAATACGTGTTCACATAGAAGGATCTAAATCTTCGGCAAAGGAGGTGGTTGGAGTTACTTAAGGACTATGAAATGAGTGTCCTTTACCACCCGGCAAGGCTAATGTGGTTGCGGATGCGCTTAGTAGGCTCTCAATTAAGAGTGTGTCCCATGTGGATGAGGGGGAGAAGGATTTGGTGAAAGATATGCACCGGCTTGCCATGCTGGGAGTTAGACTGACCGGCTCGACCGATGGCGGTGTTGTTGTACATAATGGGTCAAAATCGTCCTTGGTGGTTGATGTTAATTCCGGGCAAGATGAGGATCCAACTTTGAGGAAACTGAAGTAGGCGGTGTAGAGTCAAAAGGTGGAGGTTTTGTGGTGTGCTATGATATCAGGGTCGTCTATTTGTCCAACATGTTGATGATTTGAGAGCTCAGATATTACATGAGGCACATGGTACGAGATATTCTATTCATCCAGGATCCACGAAGATGTATCGGGACCTGCAAGAAATCTATTTGTGGGATGGTATGAATAAGGATATTGCGGAGTTCGTAGCGAAATGTTGAAACTGTCAGCAAGTGAAAGTCGAGCATCAAATACCCGGAGGCATACTTTATAATTTTACCATCCCCACTTGGAAGTGGGAAGAGATCAATATGTACTTCATTACAGGCTTACCCTGGACTCGTAGGGAATATGACTCCATTTGGGTTATCGTGGACAGGTTGACTAAGGCGGCTCATTTTCTACCGGTCAAAACTATCCCCTCAGCAGAGGATTATGCCAAGTTATACATACGGAAGTTAGTTCGGTTGCATGGAGTGCCTTTGTCCATCATTTCATATAGAGGTACCCAGTTTACCTCTCAATTTTGGAGGTTTTTTCAGAAAGGACTCGAGACTCAAGTCAAGTTCAACACGGCCTTTCATTTGCAAACGAATGGTGAAGTGAGCGAACAATCCAAACTCTTGAGGACATGTTGAGGGCATGTGTTATGGATTTTAAAGGCAATTGGGATGATCATTTGCCCCTGATTGTGTTTGCTTATAATAACAGTTACCACTCTAGTATCTAAATGGCACCTTTCGAGGCTCTATACGGGCGAAGGTGTAGATCTCCCATCAGATGGTTTGAGGTTGGTGAGGTAGTTATGATAGGACCGGATTAAGTTCATGAGGCGATGGTGAGGGTTCAGTTGATAAGGGGCTGAAAACCGCTCAGAGTCGTCATAAATCGTATGCTAATGTGAGGAGAAGAGATTTGGAGTTTGATGTGGATGACTGATATTTCTAAATGTATTTCCCATGAAGGGAGTATGCGGTTTGGGAAGAAAGGGAAACTCAGCCACGCTATGTTTGTCCCTACTAGATTGTGAGAAGAGTTTGTAAGGTGGTGTATGAGTTGGACTTGCCATTGGAGTTATCTTCGGTTCATCCTGTCTTCCATGTGTCGCTTTAGAAAAAGTGTTTGGGTGATCCAGCCTTGGTAGTTCTGGTAGACAACCTTGGGTAAAAGAAAACCTCAATTACGAAGAAATTCCCGTAGAAATCTTGGATCCCCAAGTTTAGAAGTTGAGGAACAAGGAAGTAGCTTTGGTTAAAGTATTGTGGAGAAATCAGCATGCTGAGGGAGCTATGGGAAGCCAAAGCAGATATGATGGCTAAATATCCACATTTGTTCTTTACAGGCTCAGTTCTAACTTGAGGTATCAGTTTCGCCCTACGAATCTATCTAGTTTTCATGTCTAGTTCATGTTGCAAGTTTCTTTTATGTGTATGAATATGTATGTGATGTATGAGATCGTTTCAGCTATGTGGTTTTATCCGGAGGTAGTCGTTCCATGAAAATTTTGATTTAAAATGATCACTATATGGTTATGATAAATTGTGAGGATGAATGTTCCCAAGGGGAAGATATTGTAATACCCCGGAAGTGCTTAGGAGTAGACCCAGGAAGCTAAAAGGAAATACTGATATAACTTGGGAAAAATGTTGCAGGACGAGCCACAAAATGACTTGTTGTGACAAACCACGAGCAGTTGTATGTGGTCGTTGTGTGAAGCTAGGCCTGGTAGTAGTCTGGACCAAGGGCGTTACAACGAACCGTTGTGAGAAGGAACGGGCCATTGTTAGTGGTCGTGGGAAGGAAACGGATCTGGGCAGTGTCTAAGACGGTTTGAAACCATGACTTGTTGTTTGTAAGGACAACTCGTCCTATCAAGCCATGGGTGTAAATCAGAACTAGGATGTTTGGCAGTCTGGACCACGGGCGTATACCAAGGGTTGTGATATCTTCCCATGGTCCGTTGGTTGAATCGTGGGATCGTCTAGTGCAGGTTTTTCTGCGATTTTAGTAAGGGAATTTCTATCATTTCCTAGTCCTAAGGCTCTATACTACGTCATTTAGGGCTCGTTTTGAAGGGTTTTAGTAGGGGAAGACGTATTCTAAGTGCATACTCCCCATGCATGCAAGGTTGAAGGCTTGAAGGAGGTGATTAAAGGCCAAATTCAAGGTTTCCTTTGGAATCTGACCTTGGGAAATTGAAGGGTGATAGAATTCCTCATTTTCGGGTATGTAGAGTTTTAATGGGTGTCTTCCTTTCACACCCATGCTCAATTCCTATAACGCCCATGGGTAAAGATGTCATAAAAGGGGTGATTTATGGTAAATGTGTGGTGGTGATGAAGTTGATGATGAAAAGCATGTTTCTAAAACTACCCATGATTTTGATGTTGTCTCCTAAATGAATCGATTTGATTCTAGAATGATAGAGCTTTGGGTAATACCCACATGTTGATTAAAGTGATGGTTTTCCCAACATATGCTTACCACATTGTTTAAAGAGAAATTTCCGAATTCTTATTATAAATTCCAGCTTGTTGTATGTCGAGTAAATACTTCTACATGTAGCTTACCACATGATTTGGAGTAGATTCTCCAACCTATTATTGAGCTTGTGGTATGTTTCGAAATAAATCTTCGCATATGCATGAATTTATAATTGAGATGTATGGCACCATTGAGCTTTGTCGAAGGACAATGTTGAGCATCATTTTCATATGATGTCCAGTCTAGGAATGATTTCTTGTTGAGTTTTGTCAATAGATGATGTTGAGCTTCGTTATATATGATGTAGAGCATTGCATATTTTGGGACAAAAGTCTAGCACCAAGCGGGCTAAGGTCGACAACCTATTCCCCAGAACTACGCACCAACATAGGTTGATTCTATTATATTTGGGACCTCCCTTGTGAGCTATCCCATGCCTTAATAGCCCATGAGCTTGATATCGATATCATGGTAGCGTCCTCAGCCCTTGCAAGGTTTTGGATAGCTCTGCCCACTTGAGTGCAACAGTCGGGACCACATAAGCTCTATCGTTGTATGTAGGTTAAGTGACGAGTATCCCATTGTCCATATGATTCAGATTTGCATATTCACGACTCATGATCACTATGTGTGCATGCATGTTCTAAAAGTAAGGTTTGACTCAATGTTCAACTTTTCTATAAATGTTGCACCTCAGCTTGAGTAATTCGAATTAGTTGATGCTATAATGTTATGAATTGTCACATCATGAAGGGATTATGATTTTGAAAGAATGCATGTGATTTCTCTCCGCTATCTAAAAGCTTATGTTATGAAATGATTTTTTCAGATGATTTTTCTTATTATAGCAGTTTTACTTACCTTGCATACTTGGTATATTCCATGTACTGACAGCATACTTTCTATGTTGTATCGTTTCATGATACAGGACTTGGCTCGCAGCTTCAACACTGATCTTAGTCAACTTATTCAAAGTTGCACCTGTTCAGAGTTGGTGAGTCCTCATTCTCCGAGGATTAGGCGTTCAGTTTCTTTTATATATTTCAGTTTCAGCACTGTGGAGCTAGTTGGGGTCTTGTCCCATTAGCTCGTCCAGATTAGTGGCTTTTCAGACTTAGTCATGTATTTAGTGTCGGATGTTTATTCTTATATGATGTTTCTTTAGACTTCCGCTGAGATTATATTCGTGTTTTCTTTAGTTTTCGAATGAGTTAGTTATATGCTTATGCTATGGGTCGACTTGGGGTCCCTCGGGGTCCCTTGTCCCGTGTCTACAATCCAGGCCTCTATTCTGGTCGTGACACCGAGACCCACAACTCTCATATATATTAAGAGTTTCTTGGGTTTTGCAGGTTATTACAGGAGGTTTGTGGAGGGATTTTCCTCTTTCTCCACTCAATTGACCAATCTAATCTAGAAGAAGGCTAAATTTCAGTGCTCAGAGGTATATGAGAAGAGCTTCCAAGAGTTGAAAGCTAGGTTGACTATAACTCCAGTGTTGACCTTATTAGAAAGAACATATGGATTCATGGTGTATTGCGATAGTTCAGGAACAGGTCTTGGGTGAATATTAATGTAGAATGGAAAGGTAATAACATATGTTACTATAAAGTTTAAAGTTCATGAGAAGAAATATTTGACGCATGATATTGAATTGGCTGCGATGATATTTGCCCTAAAGTTGTCGCGTCATTATCTATATTGTCACGCCCCACCTTAGGAGGCATGAGTGGAGCCAGATGCCCTACTAGGACTTAAACTGCTGAGCTGACTGAGCCTAAGAACCTCTGGTGCAGGGCTGACTCTACCTCTAGAATCAAGAAAACAACGGGCTATATAACGGTTGTAAATACAACCCCTGGCTGACAAGACTTATAACCACCTGTGAAAAATAAACAACTAACCAGAGACAAACAAACATAGGGAGTCCTATACGGGCCGACAAGGCCACCATGATATCTAGTTATAACTGGAAAGTAAAATCAAATGCTAAACTGAGCTATGGCCAACAAGGCTGCCAATCAAGAGCTAAACAGGGCCCCACACGGCCAACACACATAATCTAAAACACATATCGCCCCTCGCGGCCGATGTCATCTAACCACAGGGAAGTAACACAATCTTCAAGCCTCTAGGAGTAATACGATGGTCGGGACAGGGCCCCGACCTACCCATATTGTACAAACAAAAGAATTAAACCTCTATCACTCAAGTTCCAGAAGAGGGGAGCTGACGGCTCTGTATGGCTGACTGGAACTACAAGGGACTTGCTCCTCGTCTATCTGTACCTGCAGGAAAGTAATGCAGCACCCAGAAGAGGGAGTTAGTCATACAGGTACTGAATATGTAAAACAGTAACTTTAAATAACTGAAAGTAAGAAATAGAACTGACAATGACTAAAGTAAAGAAAACGGACTGAAGATGACTGAAGTAGTGAAATCAGGGCTAAACATAACTGTAATAAGGAGGGTAGGGGTCATAACTTACAAGCGAGGCATCTTACTGTCTAACTATCAGTAACTAAAGCAAGCATAAACCTTACTTGGCTTCCATAAGCCAGAAAGTACAATCAGCACAGAATAACCCACTTAGGCCCCATTAGTCCTAATGAGTACACCTCAATCTATATACCCCTATCCAGGTAATACTGAGTCAACTACTAGCTATAAGCGTCCAACCGATCCCCTGGGTCTACAACTTGGCCCGCTCGGCCCCTGACTGTAGTTGTGTCTGAGTCCGGAGGACTCCTGATATATACACCCCGAGCGTAAGTGCTCGGCGGGGGTGTATATAAGGCGAACCACGACAATATGAGGATATTTATCCCCATCTTCGTCCCTTGCGAAAGGCATGCCGCTCCGCAGAGCGACGTATCCTCGCCCCTGGCGGGCGGCGGCAGAACGATTAACCTTGGAGTGGTGACGGAAGTTATACAGCTATAATCCAGTCCAAAACAATATGATCTACGCGTCTCAACTGAAAACAACAACTAAAAATGATAACATACTCCTCACATGCTTTACTAGAATTTCTATTGGCCTACCATGCTGAAGAAACTAACTTGCCAAAAGAAAATGCCTTAACATACCTCGTTCGCTTTTACCGATTAACTGGCGAGTTCCAATTAGTATTCAATAGCTCTTCCCAACTGGAATCGTGTTACTGGAAAGATAGGATTAGTTTTAACACTAAATTCGGCAAAAAGGAAAACTTTATATATAAATATTAATATATTCCAACATTACGGAACATGGTCGAAACCTCATTATTTTTCGAAAGTCTAGAAGGGAAAAATGATTACTTTAAGCCTGGGATCGTATTTACACTAGTTTGGAGCAATTCCAACAACTTTCGCTCGGTGGGACGACGATTCGGTGGGTGAATTTTACGAAACTAACTTCGTAGAAATGCTCCCTGCAGCCTTATACTTCGATACCCGAAGTTAATTCGGATTTTGATGGCGTTTAGCGGCGTAATCGGATGAAAATTAAATGTTTTCCTTCGTTCTCCCTCTGTTCTGGCCGTAATCTATGAATTATACTCCAACTTCTAAGTGTGAGACCCTTATATACTTGAGGCAGCAGACAAGGAAACATGGCACGCTGCCCAATGCACTGATTCTGCTCCGTGCCATGTTGGCTAACGCGGAGGAGCAGCTCCGTGCCACTTTTCCCCTCTGGGCAGCTTGGTTCGGCCCCCTCCCGCAAAATCCCATCTTTGCACTCATTCGGCCTTTCCCCGGGCCCTTTCCTCATACATATGACACTCTAAAACACTTAAGCAACATACGAATAGGCCGATTAAACTTTAAAAACTTATGGGGTGTAACATCCTCCCCCCTTAAGAACATTCGTCCTCGAATGTTAACCCCTACTTAAAAGAACCTTAACCTTGCAATTACTTACTGTGGAAAAATTTCGGAAGAGTCTCCCCTATAATATGGACTATCCAAAAACCTTGAAATGCAGAAAACTCCAATACAGGTACTCCACACAATACTATGCATTCATTTCACAATATACTGAAGTCAATTATCTCACATATACGTGTATGTAATGCAACTTATGAAACAACAACAACAACAACATACCTCTAGCTGCACAATTTGACTAAGTCTGAAATAACTGAGGATATCTGGTTTTCATATCATCTTTTGCCTCCCAGGTCATCTCCTCTCGGTTCTTATTTCGCCATAACACCTTAACGGAAGCAACATCTTTAGTTCTCAGTCTACGAATCTGCCGATCTAATATG
>JACEIK010003209.1:8190-36976 GCA_018107945.1 Datura stramonium
ATACATAACAATGCATAATACATGCGGAACAATGAGAGGACTCATCATAACCGACACCATCATGGTAGAACCTTTCATGATGCCCCAACTATCTCGCTCAAGTGGGCAGAGCCGACCCTGGCTTGCCAGGCGAGGGTTGTGCATTAGGCGCGATATCACATTTGAGGGGATCATTATCAATACAATATATCATTAGAAACCCATGGTGGCACGAGGTTATGAGATACCGACGTAGTCCTTTCAACGTCGGGTTGCTCGGTGCTAGACTGGGCTCCTAAAAACATGCATATAGTCTCATACGTAAATCAATAACATCATGCATTAAGATTCATTGGCTAAAATATAACATATATCCTCATTGATCCCCTTTAAAACATGCTTAGCCAAGAATCAAAGGTCCTTTTCATGGGCCGACATCATAAATCAATAAATCATGTAGTTTGTTTCATAAATCTTAAATTATTCTTCAACATGTAGGTATTGCCCAATACTTCAACATAATCAATTCGTTCAAAATGTTCTCATAAACATGGGTAACTTGAATTCATTTTTTCCATCATCAATAAACTCAAAATATTGAATATTAATCATAAATCATAACTTCCATAAACCTTCGTCAATGGACATTTTAGATTTAAAAAGCTTGAAACATGATTTTTAAGACAATAATATAAAACCTGCCCATAATTCATAATTCATTAATTAAAACTCAATTAGATCATACTCATAACGAGAAATCACATTTTCATGCATTTGGGTAAAAACCCATAGAACTTGAATAGGAGAATTCATGATTAAATCGAAATTTGGGCATGTGTGAAAGGATTCACCCATTCTAAAACCCTACATACCTTGGAATGGTTTGATTTCGAAGTTCCTTAAATACCCACAAAGAAATTGATAGAAACTTGAAGAAGAAGGCCTTGAATCTCCCTAAAACCTCTCTAAAGCTCTTGCATGGGAATGGGCATGCATTAGGGACTTAACCCATCTTATCACACTCAGAAAAATACACAAAACAACGTAGTTTAGGGTCTTATATCGGGAAAAAGTCGAAAATACCCTTAAGAACATACCCTGAAAACTGGCTGGATGGAACCCACAGGTGGTACCAACGGATCGTGGGAACCACCAACGGCCCGTTATGACTCTCGTGGAATAAACTGCTGATGACCCATTCTCGGAACCAAACAACGGACATACAGGACGGGTCGTCCTAAGTTTCAACGAGTCGTTCCTCCAGTTCCTTCTTCTGAAACTCTGCACTTCTACTCAATAAGCCTCACCACGACTCGTTGTCAGATACAACGGGTCGTGGTTCCCATCCGTCATTTCCCACTAGAGATCTGGGCTCCCTTACCACCACCCTTCATAACGGGTCATTGCATGACCCGTTAAACTCCCCAATTGCTAAGCCCATCTCCACCACGACCACTAACAACGAGTCGTGTTTCGTACAAGAGTCATTACATCAATCATTGTCTCCACTGCCACCTGAACATCTGAACCCATGACTGCCAACAAAGGCTCGTG
This sequence comes from Datura stramonium, assembly GCA_018107945.1. Lineage (NCBI taxonomy): Eukaryota > Viridiplantae > Streptophyta > Magnoliopsida > Solanales > Solanaceae > Datura > Datura stramonium. The sequence goes on from JACEIK010003209.1 coordinate 9,724, forward strand.
GTTACCTACCACGAGTCATTGTACCTCTCATCCTGCAACTTTTCCCCAACTTTTAGCAATTTTGTGCTTTAGCTTCCCGGGTATACTCTTGGGCACTTCCGGATTATTACAATAACTCCCCCTTGGGAACATTCGTCCTCGAATGTTGGAAACAAGCAGAAAATAGAAAGATAGCATTATCATACTCCAATACTAATTATTTTAACCAAAATTTTCACGGAATGACTACCTCCGAATAAAACCACATAGCTGAACTAATCTCATACTTTACATACACATTCATATACATAAAAGAAACTTGCACACATGAACTGAACATGAAAACTAGATAGAGTCATAGGGAAAAAACTAATACCTCAAGTCGAAACTGTGCCGGTAGAGAACAAATGTGGGTGCCTAGCCATCATATCCGCTTTGGCTTCCCACATAGCTCCCTCAACATGCTGATTTCTCCATAAAATCTTAACTGAAGCTACTTCTTTTTTTCTCAACTTCCGAACCTAATGATCCAAGATTTCAATGGGAATTTCTTCATAACTGAGGCTGTCTTTTACCCCAATGCTGTCTGCCGAGACTACCAAGGCTGGATCACCCAAAAACTTCTTCAAAAGTGACACATGAAAGACGGGATGAACTGAAGATAACTCTGATGGCAAGTCCAACTCATATTCTACCTTACCAACTCTTCACACAACCCGGTAGGGACCAACATAGTGGGTACTGAGTTTCTCTTTCTTTCCAAACCGCATGACTCCCTTCATGGGAGATACCTTTAGAAATACCTAATTGTCCACATCAAACTCCAAATCCCTTCTCCTCACATCAGCATACGATTTCTGATGACTCTGAACGGTCTTCAACCGGTCCCTTATCAACTGGACCTTTACCATGGCCTCATGAACCGAATTAGGTCCTATCATGGCTGCCTCACCAATCTCAAACCAACCAATGGGCGATCTACACCTTCGCCCGTAAAGAGCCTCGAACGGTGCCATCTGGATACTAGAGTGATAACTGTTATTATAGGAAAACTCGATCAAGGGCAAATGATCATCCTAACTACCTTTGAAATCCATAACACATGCCCTCAACATATCCTCGAGGGTCTGAATGGTTCGTTCTGCCTAGCCGTCTATTTGCGGATGGAAGGCTGTACTGAGCTTAACTTGTATGCCAAGTCCCTTTTTGAAAAGAACGCAAGAATTGAGAGGTAAACTGAGTACCTCGGTCTGAAATAATAGACAAGGGCACTCCATGAAGTTGAATCAACTCTCGGATATACAACTTAGCATAATCATTCGCTAAATCCGTGGTCTTAACCGATAGAAAGTGTGCAGCCTTGGTTAACCTGTCGACCACCACCCAAATGGAGTCGTATTGCCGGCGAGTACGGGGTAGACCTATAATCTAATCCATGTTAATTTCTTCCCACTTCCAAGTGGGGATGCTGATATCCTAAAGTACGCCTCATGGCCTTTGATGTTCGACCTTCACTTGCTGACAGTTTGGACATTTGGCTACAAACTCCACAATATCCTTCTTCATACCATCCCACCAATAGATCTACCGCAAGTCCAAATACATCTTTGTGGATCCCAGATGGATGCAATATCTGGTACCATGTGCCTCATTCAATATCCGATCCCTCAAATAATCAACATTTGAAACACATAGTCGACCATAGTATCGTAGAACACTATCTCCCCCTTGGGAGAAAACCTCCGCTTTATGACTCCAAACGCCTCCTTCAGCTTCCTCGAAATTGGATCCTCATCTTTCTTAGACTTGACATCCACCACCAAGGACGATTCTGCCCCATTCCGTAACAACAACGCCGCCCTCAGTCGAGTCGACCAATCTAACCCCCAACCTTGCAAGTCGATGGACATCTCTCACCAACTCCTTCTTTCCCTCGTCCACGTGGGACACACTCTCCATAGAGAGCCTACTAAGAGCATCAGCAACCACATTAGCCTTTCCCGGATGGTAGAGGACACTCATGTCGTAGTCCTTTAGTAACTCCAACCACCTCCTTTGCCAAAGATTTAGATCTTTCTGTGTGAACATATATTGCGAGCTCTTGTGATCCATAAATACATCCATGTGGACCCTATACAAGTAATGCCGTCATATATTCAATGCAAACACCACCTCGGCCAACTCAAGATCATGGGTCGGGTAATTCTTTTCATGAACCTTCAGCAGTCTCAAGGAATATGCTATTACCTTCCCACGCTGCATCAACACACATCCCAGTTCTACTATCGAAGCATCACAATATACAACAAAGCCATCAGTACCTTTGGGTAAGGTCAACACTGGTGCTGAAGTGAGTCGGGTGTTCAACTCTTGGAAGCTTTTCTCACAAGCATCCGACCATTGGAACTTCACCTTTTTCTGAGTTAACCTGGTCAATGGGGCTGTAATTGATGAAAAACCCTCAACAAATCTTCGGTAGTAGCCTGCTAAGCCCAAGAAACTCTGAATTTCTGAAGGATTTACCGGTATGGGCCAATTCTTCACCGCCTCAATCTTCTGGGAATCTACCCTTATGCCTTCTCTTGATACCACATGACCCAGAAATGCCACCGAGTCCAACCAAAATTCACACTTACTGAACTTTTCATATAACTGATGATCCTTGAGGGTCTAAAGTATTACTCTCAGTTGAGCGACATGCTCCTCCTCGCTCCCTGAGTATATAAAGATGTCATCAATGAACACAATCACGAACATGTCCAAATATGCCTTGAACACCCTGTTCATTAGATCCATAAAAGCTGCAGGGGCATTGGTTAGTTCGAAAGACATAACAACAAATTCGTAGTGACCATACTGAGTCCTGAAAGCGATCTTTGGGATGTCACTCTCCCGAACCCTGTGTTGTTGATACCCGGACCTGAGATCAATCTTGGAGAAGCACTTAGCACCTTGAAGTTGGTCAAACAAATCATCGATCCTGGGTAAGGGGTACCTTTTCTTGACGATAACCTTGTTCAACTGTCGATAGTCAATACACATGCGAAGGGAACCGTCCTTCTTTCGAACAAATAGAACTGGTGCACCCCATGGAGACTGGCTCGGTCTAATGAAGCCCTTATCCAACAGATCCTTTAACTAATCCTTCAATTCCTTTAGCTCGGCTGGAGCCATCCTGTAGGGAGGAATAGAGATAGGTTGCTTATCGGGTAATAGATGAATACCGAAATCAATTTTCCTCTCCAGAGGAACACCTAGCAAATCATCAGCAAACACCTCCGGATATTTGCACACCACTGAAACTAAACGAATAGTCAGGTCTCGGACTCCACATCCTTAACCCTAACTAGGTTGTACATGCAACCTTTAGAGATCATCTTCCTGGCCTTAAGATAGGAAATAAACTGACTTGCTGGTGCCACCGAACTACCCTTCCACTCCAACACTGACTCACCCGAAAAATGAAATTCCACCGCACAGGTCCTACAATTAGTCGAAGCATAACATGCAAACAACCAAACCATGCCAAGTCAGTCATGGCCAACTCTACAAGGTTTGCGGAGGTAACCTTATGCAACACAGTGACCAGGCATTCTCTATATACTCATCTAGCTATGACCGAGTCACCAACAGGGGTTGAAATTGAAAATGATTTTGACAAGGTCTTGGGACTAACTCCAAGGCTACTAGCAATGTAAAGAGTCACGAAAGACAAGGTAGCTCCCCGATCTAGCAAGGCATAAACATCAATATGAAAGACATGCAACATACCAGTGACCACGTCTGGCGAAGTCTCTTGCTCCTGGAATGAGGCAAGGGCATAGAATCGATTTTGGCGTTGTCCACCACCCCCACTTGTTGATGCTCCCTACTGAGCGGAATGGACTGGAGCTGTTGTTGTCCTGGTGGTCTGTGCACGACCCCTATCATCACCATGTCAAGCATATGGGCAGGCTTGGTGCATGTGCCCAGATCTGCCACACCCATAGCAAACATCTGAACTGAGCAGGCACTCCCCAGCATGACTTTTGTCGCACTTCCCGCTGGCTGGAGAGGTATATTCTAACTGGGTGCCCCTCTAATCCCTCGACCCTAAAGCCTTGCTCCTTTGATCACTCCTGGTTTTGGATAGAACACTAGCTGATGATGGTGCTGAGGCTAGTGATCTGTGTTGAAACTGTGGATGGTAGCCACCGCCGGATCTCTGATGTGACAACCCACAGCTATTCGTCCAAGCCCTCTCCGCCTCCCTCTCCCTTGCATGAGCCGCCTCCATCTGTTAGGCATACAACACTATGAGAGGAAAGTCCATATCTTGGTGGAGCATGGAAATCCTGCTATCCTTGTCTAAATAACCTGCCACACCATGAACTAATCGACTCACCCGCGCCCTCTGATCCATCACTAACTCTGGGCCATACTTTGACAAATGAGTGAATTCAAGCGAATACTCCAGCACTGTCATCTTTCCCTTCTTGAGGTTCAGAAACTCAACTGCTTTGAACTCTCTCATCTCTCGAGGGAAGAACCTATCGAGAAAAGCCATGTGGAACTCCTCCCAGCTGATAGGGCCCGCTCCCGCTGCCCTGCTTTCCCTCCATTGCTTGTACCAGATATGAGTGACCTCTTTTAGTTGATAAGAGGCCAAGTCAACACATTCCCCATTTGTCACCCCCATAACCTGAGTGACTTTCAAGATCCCTTCAATGAACTCACGTGGATCCTCGTCCACCTTTAATCCCGTGAACTCAGGATGGTTCATCCTCAAGAAGTCTCTAATTTGAGTCGTCGCTGCATTGCCATTCTGTGGGACCTGCGCAACATCCTGCTGGTTGACCTGAGCGGTCAAGGTCTTTGCCAACATCTAAATAGCCGCCTGAAACTCAGCGTGGGCGGTTGGCTCTGGTGTCTGGGGCTCCTGAAGGGTGGGGCTTGCTGATGCCCATGGTCATCATACATTCTTCTAGGAGCCATAATTCTTCAATCGCGATTTTCACGAATTAGAAAGATGGAGAGACTTTTCATCGCACGACATAGAACATGAAAGAAGGGAACATTTCCTAAACATCTAGTAGCCTCTTCGTCATAAGTGTGGCGCACTTCACACCCATGAAAAAGACTCTACTTAACGCGGCTTTCAGACACCCTAGGATACTCCAAACCTATTGCTATGATACCAAGTTTGTCATGACCCGGAGGTACACCCGGATCGTAGACACGGGACAAGGGACCCCGAGAGACCCCAAGTCGACCCATGGCACATGCATACAGATATTCTCATGCAATTAAATGGAATACTTAGCATAAAAACATAGCGAATATGTAATCATAGAATAACACCAGAAAATACTAGGCATACACATAAGCTGAGTACTACATATTATCAGAAAGCCTCTACTACATACGATGGGTTGATGGGACAACATCCCCAACTAACCCGAACAATAAGGAAACACAAGATAACATAAAATCCTATGAAACGGTCCTCGGAACATAAGGACTCACCAGTAATCTAAGAGCGTGAACCGAGATGGACTAAGGATGAGGATGAGCATGAGTTCCGGACCTTGTATCATGAAACGATATAGCATAGAAAGTATGTGGTCAGTACGTGGAATGTACCCAGTATGCAAGGTAAGTAAAACAGACATTTAAAAGTAAAATAAAACTCATAAATAATCATAGGAGAAGGACATCATGCTTATATAAAATACTTCATAAGAAAACATAGGCTCAAGGCTCTCAAAGCATTCATAAATCATTCATTATCATAGTCGTAAGTAAACTTTATCAAAACATAACTTGAGCCAATAACATAAAAATAACAATGCATAAGGCATGCGGAACAATGGGAGGACTCGTCATAACCGACATCATCATGGTAGAGCCTTTCATGATGCCCCAACTATCTCGCTCAAGTGGGTAGAGACAACCCTAGCTTGCCAGGTGAGGGTCGTGCATTAGGCGTGATATCACATTTGAGGGGATCGTTATCAATACAATATATCATTCTCGACTTTTTTGCACCTAACGAGTCACTTGATGACTTATTCAGTGATCTAGTGTAGTTTTTTTTCCTGTTTTCTCCGTTTCAGTTCTCAGGTCAGATCTTAGGGACTTTTGGGTGTTACATTATCTCCCGCTTCGGAACATTCATCCTCAAATGTAGATTAAATATACTGGAAATATAGGGAAATAACTGCAATCCAAAAACTGAATAACCACAGGTTAAAAACTGATGGAGTGACTGACTCCGGACTGAGATACATGACTAAACTAAATTCATGAAACATAGACACATGCTATGACATGAAAAGAACTAATAGCCATGAACTTGGAATGAAGCTAAATAGAGTACTGAGGAAATTGGTAGCTCATGCTGAAATGGAGCCAGAAAGGAAAAGATGCAGGTATCTAGCCTTTATATCTGCTTCAGCTTCCCATATAGCTCCCTCAACAAGCTGATTCCTCCACAAAACCTTCACTGAAGCTACTTCCTTGTTCCTTAACTTTTGAACCTAACAATCAAGGATCTCAATTGAAAATTCCTCATAGGTAAGGCTATTCTTCACCCCAATGCTTTCTACCAAAAAAACTAAAGCTGGATTACCAATGCATTTTTTCAATAAGACACATGGAAAATTGGATGCACCGAGGCTAACTCTGTTGGTGGCTCCAACTCATATGCTACCTTGCAAACTTACCTTAGAATCCTATAAGGACCAACAATATCGGGGACTAAGCTTTCCCTTGTTGTTGAACCTCATAACTCCCTTCATGAGAGACACCTTTAGAAACACGCAATCATCGACCTCGCACTCAAGCTCTCTCCTCCTAAAATATATATAAGATTTCCGACGACTCTAAGCTATTTTAAGCCTTTCTCTAATTAGTTGAACCTTCTCCATAGCCTCAAGAACTAAATCTGGCCCTATCAACATAGCCTCACCTACCTCGAACCATCCAACCGGTGATCTACACATCTTCCCATAAAGACCATCAAATGGAGCCATCTGAATACTAGAGTGATAATTGTTATTGTAGGAAAACTCAATGAGAGGCAAATGATCATCGCAACTACCCTTGAAACCAATCACACACGCTCTCAACATGTCCTCTAGAGTATTAATGGTCTGCTCGTTCTGACCATCTATCTGTGGGTGAAAAGCTATCTAAGGTTCAACTGAGTACCAAGTCCCTTTTGATATGATCTCAAAAAATGAGAGGTGAAATAAGTACTGCTATTTGAGATAATGGATAAAAAAACTCCATCCAATTGAACCAACTCCCGAATATACAATCTAGCATAATCCTCGATAGAATCTATAGTTTTAATCGATAAGAAATGTGCTGATTTGGTCAACCTATCCACAATCACCCATATAGAGTCACACTGTCGGCGCGTACGAGGAAACCCTGCAATGAAGTCCATGTTGATCTCTTCTCACTTCCAAGTAGGAATGCTAATAGCATGAAGCATACCTCTAGGTCTTTTATGCTCAACCTTCACCTGTTGGCAATTCGAACACCTAGCCATTAATTATGTTATGTTCTTCTTCATGCTATGGTGGCACCTGGATGGATAGAGTACCAAGAGCCATGAGCATCTCTCAAGTCATCCACAGCCAAAACACAGAATCGGCCCTGATATCAGAGTACACCATCTCCCTCTTGGGAGAAAACCTCCACTTTCTAATTCTGGAATTCTTCCTTCAACTTCACTAGGATAGGATCCTCATCTTGCCTTACTTTAACTTCCGTCACCAATGAAGATTCTGACCCCTTCTGAATAATAATACCACAATCCAATGAATTCGTAAGGCGAACCCCTAAACGAGAAAGCCTGTGGACGTCCTTCACAAACTCCTTTCTCCAATCCTAGACATGGGACACACTCTCGATCGACAGGCTACTAAGAGCATCTGCCACTACATTGGCCTTGCCTGGATGATAAAGGACACTCATGTCATAGTCCTTGAGAAGCTCTAGCCATCTCCTTTGCCGCAAATTTAGGTATTTCTAAGAGAACATATACTAAAGGCTATTGTGGTTCATGAACACATCCATATGCACCCTATATAAATAATACCTCTGAATCATCAAGGCAAACACCACCATTGCTAGCTCTAGGTCATGTGTTGGGCCTGAAAGTCGTATTAGTGAATTACGGAATCAGTTTTGTATGNTCATCAAGGCAAACACCACCATTGCTAGCTCTAGGTCATGTGTTGGGTAATTCTTCTCATGAGGTTTAACATGTCAAGAGGCATAAGCAATGAACTTACCATGCTACATCAACACATACCCAAGGCCAATCTTAAAAGCATAACAATACACAACGAAGCCATCTGTGCCTTTTAACCACTGTAATTTGACCTTCTTCCGGGTCAACCTAGTCTACGGTCCTGCAATGGATGAAAATCCCTCTACAAACCTCCTGTAATAGCTAGCTAAACCCAAAAAAGCTTCTACTATCAGTAGGACTAACAGGTCTAGGCCAATTCTTCAACGCCTTTATCTTTTGAGAGTCTACCTAAACACCCTCACGAGACACCACATGACCCAAGAATGCTACTGAGTTCAACAAAAATTCACACATGCTGAATTTAGCAAACAACTAATGATCCTTGAGAGTTTGCAACACAATCCTCATATGAGAGGCATGATCCTCCTCGCTCTGAGAGTATATGAGGATATCATCTATGAAGACAATAACAAACATATCCAAATACTACTTGAACACCCTATTCATTAAATCCATAAAAGTTGCAGGAGCATTCATTAGCCCAAAAAACATAACTGCAAACTCATAGTGACCATACCGAATCTTGAAAGCTATCTTCAGTATGTCACTCTCCCTAAATCTAAGCTAATGATCACCGGATATGAGGTCTATTTTTGAAAAGCACTTATCACCTTAAAACTGGTCAAATAAGCCATCGATCCTTGGGAGGGGATACTTATTCTTGATTGTCATCTTGTTCAACTATCAGTAATCAATGCACATCCTAAGAAAGCCATCCTTCTTTTGAACAAAGAGAATTGGGGAACCCAATGTGAACTTACTAGGCTTGATGAAACCTTATCTAAAAGGTCCTTCAAATTCTCTTTCAACTCATTTAGCTCAGCTGGAGCTATTCTATAAGGAGGAATGGATATGGGATGCTATCAGGGAAAACATCAATACAAAAGTCAATCTACCACTAGGGAGGAACTTTCGGTAGATTATCTGGGAACACCTCCAGATACTCACGTACCACAGGAACTGACAGAAGAGTTGGGGTCTCGAACATAGAATCGTTAACCGAAACTAAATAGTATACACAACCCTTGGAGATCATCTTTCTGGCCTTAAGATAGAAAATAAAGTAACCTACAGGCACAGCTGAACTACCCTTCTACTCTAGGACTGGTTTACCTGGAAACTAGAACTCTACCGCATAGGTTCCATAATTAACCAAGGCATAACAAGCATGCAACCAATTCATATTGAAGATAACATCAAAGTTGATCATATCTAACTCTACTAAGTCGGCTGAGGTGATTTTTTGAAAAATCATGACAGGGCAATTTATGTAAACCCTTTGAGCTAAAACTAACTCGCCGATAAAAGTACAGACTGAAAAGGGTTCTGACAGGATTTTGGGTATGACGCCGAAACTAACAGCAACATAAGGAGTCACAAAGGATAATGCAACACATGGGTCTAACAATGCATAAACATCAATATAGAAAAATCATAACATACTAGTGACCACATTAGGTGAGCACTCTTGCTCCTGACGGGATGGAAATGCGTAGAACCTGTTTTGGCGTTGCCCACCACCTGGACTAGAAGAGGCGCCCTACTGGGATGGGCAAGTTGCTAGAGGGTCTGAATGGTGGCTAGGGAAAGGTCTCTATCATCACCCTACGTAGCTAACGAATAATCCCTATGCATGTGCCCGGGCTTCCCACACCAAAACCAAACATCTAAGCCAACAAAGCACTCTCCCAAATGGTTCTTACCACTCTTCCTACAACCTAAAAAGGTGTGCTCTTCTGACCCCTGAGCCTGATGCCCTACTCTTCTTATCACCTCAAGGTTTAGAGTGAATTCTGCTTAATGATGGAGCTGGGGCTGACGACCTTCAGTGGTACTGAGGGCGATGTACACCATTGTATCTTGATGTGCTGTGATTTTACGGCACTTTCGACACATCAAACCAAAAATTATGCATATTCCAGGTATGTTTATATATGTATGATGTGTTTTGTGTTTAATGTTGTAGGAAAACAGGTTCGAAAGTGAACTGGGTGAATTAATGTTTAAAAACAACTGAACAAGTGACTACAAGGAACTTCACGAGTTGTTGTCAAGAAGCACGGCTCATTGCTGAAGTCGTGGGCAAAGGATGAATTTTGAAGATGCAGAAATAGTGTACCTGACGAGTTGAGGGAACGACTCATTACATTTGGTAACGAGTCGTGAATTTTGTCATGAAGACTGGGAGAGAAATTATTAACACAGTAACCAGTGGAGCTGACGAAAACATAACGAGTCATTAGTCGACTAAATGACTCATTGGTAGATCACTAGAACCAACCATAAGGTGCACAGGAATTTTGAAGGAGTTAGACCACGAGGGGCTAAACGACTCATGCCTAGACACAGCGAGTCGTTAGGTGACCCATTGCCACAACTGGGTACTATATTGAGGACAACTGATTTTTAGCAAGGCACGACTCGTCAAAGGTCTTAAGGAATCGTCACCAATCCCACGACCACTGACGACCTGGTTTCCAGTTTTAGTTAGGAAAAGGTTTTCTTGGAACTATAAATACACTATTTAGATTTATTTTCGAGAATAAGTTTATTATTACTATTTTTCACGTAGGACTTTGCTGTTGTACGATTATTCTTTGTTCAAGAAACAAGGTTTATAATTTGTTCTTGAATTTGAGGATCAAAATCAATTTTGGAATTTATTCATCAATTTGCGAGTTTTATTCAATTTACTTGGTTCTCTTCTATGATAATTTGTAAGTTGCAACTATGATTTGTTCAATATTTTGTGATTGTGATCATTCAAATATGAGTAGCTAAAGCCATAACTAGGGTTGTGGGAACCAAGATGAATTAACACACATAGGTGAAACACTTAATGATTCTTGAATGGGGTTTAATGCATGTATTGTTTTTTCCTTCGTTTAAATTGATTCTTAACAGGTGTAAATGTTAGGACTTGCCTTATTCTTACTTATTGGACCAAGGACGTAATGAATGGGAAAAGGGATAAACAACAGAGATTTGAGGCTATCAACCCTCATCTAATAGCTTAAACTTTTCCGAGGATAGCTAATCCGATATAAAGGGTAAGGGACAATTAAAAGTACACCCGTATACGTACCAAGTTGTATGGTAATAATCATCTAGATAGGGTACCAACCATTTAGGTGAACCTAACTTACCGATATTGCATGTTAAACACCGGAATAGATCACTAGTATATAAGCCTTGTGGTTATGATGTCTTGGGGAACACAATCCTAGTCAAGTCATTAATTGAATACAAATCGATTTTGATCTAAGCATTCAACAGTTTTACTTTTGTTTATTATTCTATTTCTTTCCCCTTAGGAAATAAGTAACTTGATAGTAATAGCTATTCGCATTAACTTAAGTTCTTTCCATATTCCCTATGGGATCGACCTCAACCTCTAGTTGGGTTCTATATTTGACATCACCGCTTTATATCTTAATTGCGAGGTGTAATTTGGGTGACATTAAATTTTGGCGCCGTTTTTGGGGAATACGGCTAGGGCTTTTGTTAATTATGTTTGCTTTACAATTGGTTATTATTTCTTTTTTATTTTTTTCTTTTGTTGTTTTGTTTGCTTAACAGGTCTTAGGTTTGTGCATGCCCGATACTAGGAGCCAAGGAAATCCCCTGGTTCCAATTAATCACGAACTTGAGCAGACGTTAAGAAACCTAAGAATAATGGACAACATCCAAGAGCAGGAAACCGTGGATCAAGCCATAGCGAGAATGTTGGCTGAAGAGCAAGCTCGGGCTAGAGATCGTGAGTTAGCTAGAGTTGCTGAAAAGCTACGTCTAGCTACAGAAGCAGAGTGAGCTAGATGACCTAGTGGTCCAGAACACCAGAGATACCGATATTTTGATGAGGAGGATGATGCTGATATAGACGAAATCGGTGCCACTGGAGCTATAGTCCCTCCTCCTTTGCCTGCTGGGGAAAAGTTTGATATTACCAGTGCAATGATCCAACTGCTCAATATGAAGGGAATATTTGCGGGTCATGCATCTGATGATGCCCATGCTCACTTGGCAAATTTCGTGGGTATATATAAGGCGTACAAACAACCGGGAGTAAGCCGAGATGCAATCAGACTGAGGTTATTTCCATTCTCACTAGGGAGTGAGGCAACGATGTGGTTGGCTGAGCTGTCGAATGATTCTATCACTACTTGGGGGGAACTTAAGAGAGATTTATTGAAAGGTTCTTCCCACCTTACAAAGCAATACAGTTTAAAGATGAAATATATAACTTCAGACAACTAAATTCAGAGTCACTTCACGGGACCTGGCTGCATTTCAACAAAAAGCTCAAAAGGGTGCCAAATCACAAGATTCCAGATGATACATTGTTGGAGATCTTTTATAGGTCTCTGAATGCCAACACCAAGGCAGTGGCTGATACCATCTAAAGAGGAACCTTTACGAGCCATACTTATGCAGAGGCTGCTGAGCTACAGGACAGAATCACCAAAACCAACTGATCTTGGCACACTAGAGAGTCGGATATTCCAGCTGGTTCTTATGTGGTTGGTATGTCTGCAGAATAGAGGAGAAAAAATGAGGAGCATGATCAAGATATTGCAGAGATAAATACCACTATTGGGTCTACTTGCCAAGCACTTGATGGGAGTCGGAGCGGAGAAAGTAAATGTTGTGGGTTCTCAAGGCAAGGCCCCGAGAAATGATGGATGTGAATCTGAGTCTGAAGAGGAAGCTAACTATTTAAATGATCAGAGGGCGGGTTTCCAGACCAACACCAAAGGGTCTAACGAAGAGTTTTGTTGTCAAGGTCAAGGAAACCAAGGTTGGAACTTTTACAAGGATAATAATTATAACTGAGGCCAATACCGAGATAATGGAGACTGGAAGAAGCGCGAGGAGTTCAAAAATGATAGGAGAGGTCTGTATGTTCCTCAAAGAAACTGTGAGCCAGAGTCCAGAGGTTCAAGGGTTGAAGACATGCTTTCCAAAGTACTCAAGCAGATGGAGACAACAGATGGCCACTTTAAGGAGCACCATGCTGATATTTCTGGTTTAAATCAAAAGGTGGAGTCACATGTCGTGGCTATCAGGCAGATTGAGAAGAAGATGATTCAGATGTCTATTGCAATGAATCAGAGGCATAAAGGCACACTTCCCAGAAACACAGTGCAAATTCAAAAAAATGACAGTCATTACATGGTGGTCACTACTAGGAGCAGGAAGGCAAAAATTGATCCTCCGAGGCTGGTTGTAACTAAGGAGTCAGAAAAACCTGTCTCGATGAATGATGAAAATGTAGAAGATTTTGAAAAAACCCAACTTTAGTTGGAGATTCAGATGTGAAAACAGCTCCAATTAATGCAAAGGAGCAAGGAGCTGCCCATGAGAAGGAGAAGGAGGCACAAAAAAAACTTACATCGATCCCTAGACCTCCTCCTCCTTATCCAGAGCGTTTGAAGAAGAAAGCCGAAGATGGAAAGTATCACAAATTTATCTCCATGCTTAAGCAGTTGTCGGTGAACATCCCACTAGTTGAGGCACTTGAGCAGATGCCCGGATATGCCAAATTCATGAAGGACCTCATAACCAGAAAAAGGTTTTAAACCTGCTGACAATCTACATCACTGTGGTGCCATAACTACATGGGTCCTAGCTCAAAAGAAGGAAGACCCAGGTGCCTTTACTATACCTTGCACCATTGGAGATGTTGATTTTGCAAGGGTGCTTTGTGACTTGGGAGCTAGCATAAATTTGATGCTGCTAGCAGTGTTCAAAAAGTTAGGCTTGGGAGCCCCCACACTTACTACTATGCGGCTACTGATGGCTGACAGATCCGTTAAAAATCCAGTGGGGATCCTATTTGATGTGCTTTTCAAGGTGGACAAATTTATATTCCCAACAGACTTTGTGATTCTGGACTGCGAATTCGATTATGAGGTCCCCATCATTTTGGGGCAACCATTCCTTGCAACTGGTAGGGCCCTAGTAAATGTGGAGGCAGTCCAGTTAAAATTCAGGTTAAACAAAGAAGAGGTCACCTTCAACATTTGTCGGACCATGAAACAGCTAAGGGAATTCAGCATAGTCTCAGCACTGGAGGACGGAGACGAATTACTTGACAAATTCTGAGTAGTCAAGAGACTTTCTTCATGTCGTGATGTTAAATTAGGCGTTTCATGGGAGGCAACCCATGGAGGTGTTTTGGTGAAGTCTGAGTAGATAAAACACCCACGTCGTGCTACGATGTTAAATCAAGCGCTTCTTGGGAGGCAACCCTAGTTGTAAATGTAAGAAAAATATAGTGTTTACAGTTGTTGATGAGTGTAGGTGATTAAGATGGAAAATTGGAAGTTGGAATCAAAATCTGGAACTTCAGTTCTGGTGGAAAATGTCACAGAACGAGTCATTGTTTGACCTAACGACTCATTCAGTCAAATCGTGAAGAGAATTGCAAAAAACAGGGGAACAATGGGTAACTCAATGGTTCGTCTCTTCAAGAAATGAATCGTGAGGTCTTCCATCATGTACACTGTACAAAAGGCAGAATCAAGTGGAAAAGGGTGATAATGGATCACTCAATGAATTATTGGGAGACCAAATGATTCATTAAGTGACCCGTTAGGTAGCTACAATAGTCCAAGGACCACGACTCAGGCCATGACTCGTTGGGTGACACCACGAGTCGTTGCTTTACTCGTTAGGTCCTAGGTAAGTTTGTTGATCTCTAGTCATGACACGAAAGGGAACAACGATTCGTTTAATCACTTAACAAATCATTACACTGGGCGTTATAAGTTTTTAATAAACATGTCCGACCCGACCCAGGTTGGAATTAGGGTATAATTTAACTTAATTATAAAACCCAGATTCTTTTACTTTTCAAAATTATCACCTAAGTTTTAACCAAGCACCATTACAAACTTAAAACTTCCCTCTTCTTCTTCTTCTCTCAAACCCATTGAAAAATAAATCCTCAACATTGCACTCACGATGGTACCCAAGCACACACGATCGCACCCCCATCTCTGCTAAAGGAATTTTGTGAGTACCTTTTTCCCAGTAATTGTGAGTGTTGATTGCATTTGAATAAGATTTTTTTGTTGGTGACCAATGTTTTTGATAAACTTGCAATGGTCTAATTAAATGTTGTATTTGTTTCGATTTTTTCCTCATGATGATAATGACCCCTAGGAAGATTTAAACAACTAAATTGCGATTAAATGTACACGATTTGGTTTGAGAAATTAAGTTTTGTGTTTGTGGAGTTGAATAATAGGAAGAAGATAAAGATGAACATATGGGTAAATTGAAACTCTTGAGCACGAGCTACATCACGAGTCGTTAGATCACCAAACGACTCATTGTGTATCTCGTCCTGAGGGAAAAATTAACTCAATAAGGTAGTGTACCTAACGACTCGTTGCCTTAGGTAATGACTCATTGGGACCAGTTGTCAAGTACACTGGCCCAACATGAAGAAAGGATGGTTTGTGACAACGAGGGACCTCACGAGCACTCGCCAGGACCACTGGGCAAGAGTTTAAAGAATGTTTTTGTTTCATCTCATCTCATATACTAACAATGTTTCCACAGGTACAATGCCTCCAAGAGGTACACCACGAAAAGATCAGGCAAAGAAACAAGCACCTGAGCGCAGTCAACCTTCATACTGTAGACCGCGTGATGAGCCATCCTCCTTCGAAGAGTCAAGTAGCTCGGAGGAAGAATATGATGTATCAGAGGAGAAGTTAGTGAGGAGATAAACCAGTGCTAGGGCTCAAAAAACTTCAAATTCAACAGCCCTAGTCGATGCTCCTACTCCACTAGCGAGGGATCCACCCAGTCGCATCGATGATAATGCCAGGGTTGCAGCTGCACTTGCTCCCTAGGCCCCCACAGCTGGGCAAAACACAGAGAGAGCTGACGAATCACATGCTCAATGAGGGGACTCTGATGATGAACTGACTAAGACTTCGAACACATCAAACGAGCAACCAAGGAACGTGCGGAGATGGTGTGTTCATGGTATGAGGGCCATATATAACAGAGATATTTCTCAAAATGATAAAGGAAATCCAAAGAGGAGCATATACGAGGAGACGAGGCTGGTCACTACAGGGCTGAAAGACCTTCTAGAGCTACAAGATGTGTTCGACAAGTATACGTTGGGGTGGTTGACCAAACCATTAGGAAGCTACAGCCCATGTTTAGTCAAAGAGCTCTATGCAGCCTACGCAGCCACACTACAGTTTTTCGCATTAGGGGACCAAGACTGGAAGAAGAGACCCACCTTAAATCAGGTGTTGGGTCGAGAGACTACGGTCGATATCTCTGAGCGGACCATCTCCAGGATTCTATATGGGCCAGAGTATCATGCTCCGATGAACACGGTCGAGTTCGACCACAGGCTATATGAGTTGAAGAAAGTAAAGACCAAGAAGCTGAATAGTCAGGAGCGCATCAGACAATATACTTGGCTATCTAGGATCATTGCTACTAGAGGTCCACTGGTTGAATGGTTGCACGACACAAAGTCTCAGATAAAGAAGTCCACCCTCAACTTTCAGGCTAAATTTTGGTGGTCACTGGTGCGGCACAAGCTGGTACCAACTAGCAATAATAACATCCTCTCACCTGACTGAACGGCATTGGTAGCCAGTATAATGGAGGGATATGCCATAAATTTCCCGCGATACATTGCTAAAGAGATTAGAGAGCGGGCAATCAGTGACGGTACTATAATTCCCTTCCCCTGTCTAATTGATAGACTCTGTCAACAGTCAAAGGTGCCAGAGTTCCATCAGTTGACCAGAGAATAATGGTCCAGAAGATAGCAGATATCGGGTTCATTCGAGATGACACAAACCCAGTATCGAGAGAAAGGACTCAGGCAGCTGATCCACTTGAGCAACCATATTAGCAAAGGCATTTGGCAGTGGTATGCTTACCGATGCCGCACTATTCACATTGTTGGCGGCTGAGCCTATTAAGGGAAGAGAGACAGGTAGCCAGCCTGAGGCTACAGATGCAGTGGATGCCTCCACACCTGTTGATGTTCCCGAGTCATCATCTACAGAAGCAGCTCCTAGACCACCAGTTGCTCCTCCACGAGCCACTACAGCCAGCCTGGTTATAATTTCTCAGGAGTTTTTAGTTGATATGGCTAGGCGGCTAGCTAAGGCTGAAAAGCAGCAGGCACACATGACTCTACAGGTTAAAGTTATGATGGAGCAGGTAAAGTCGTGTCTATCAAAGGAGTTGGAGGCATTATCCAGTTCTGTGCATGGCCGTTTGGATGCTTTTGAGAGAAGAATGGATGAGCGCCTTGCACAGTGACAGGCGCTTGAATTGTCAAAATGGTACTCAGAGCTAGGAGCACTCAGAGTCGAAGTGCGGGATGTGGTCGCATGATAGGTAGCTGCAGTACCTCCATCGGTACTTCCTGTGATAGATGATGAGTTTGAAAATAAGTTTCCACCAATTTTTGATTTTATCACTGAGGAGCCGGTGGCACATGATAAGGGAAAGAGGCCTCGTGAGGAGGAGAGTTTTGAAGATGATGCTTCTCTGCTCCGTTAGCAAAAATGAGAGAGGAATGAGATGGAGAGAGCGATGCATGTATTGAGAGAGGAGGCTCGATATAGAGCCGAGACTAAGGCAGCGAGAGATCGTGGAGAAGGGACGAGCTCTGTTGGATCTGAAAATGCACCGGTTCAAGCTGGTAATGTTGGAGATAACATTAGAGGCGTATCTACAACCTCCACCGACCAGGTAGCTGACACCTAGGTCGCACAGGTATGTTCCCTATTTCCCTAGTTTTGTTTGATACATATATGCATAGAGGACGACACATGTTTTTCTTGATGGGGGTGGGGATTGATACATGAGCATGCCTTTTGTTGAACATAACCCGAGGGTTTTTCTTGCCAGATATCTTTTCCCTCGGGTGTTCCTTATCTAGTAGAACCGGCACGTTTAGGGTTTTATGTTTTTTGTGTTTGTTTGTATCAGTCGGAAGAAAGTTAGGTGAACTAAATGCGGTCAAGAGCTTAAATTGTTGATTTTTGGTTGATTTATAAGTTGATAACCCTCCGAAATTTTTATATGTGTATGTTAAAGTTGACAAGTATGACCTTTGTGAATCTTTGCATGGCATTGAAACTGTGAATATGTTTACCATTGTATGGTTGTAACTGAACTAGCAGTTAGTAGAAGTGATGATGTTTACCTGTACCATGTGTGAGTGAGGTTTAATAGCTAAATTCGGCTATGTGTGTCAATCTAGAACTTGCCTGGTCAGTAGTACCGAGATAGAGGATAGGAAACTAGGAAAGGATCATAGGCCATTTTTGATTTATGAGCCAACTTTATCCTTAAAAGACCTACCAAAAGAGAATAAAAATCTCTTGATCCAAATGTTTGAGCTTAAATCAATCTTTCTTTTTGTTTACACTAATTCACCTTCCTGCTTTTATTAAGAATGAACCTATTTTGGCCCTAGTCCCTCCTTGGACATTGTGAACCTCAACTCAGGCAAATCGCCTAAGTTGAGGGTGGCTATTATAGGGGTGATTAAGAAGAATCGGGTGGAATGAAAATGGGGTAATGAAAAAAGAAAGAGCGGATGCGGTATGCATAAAGAAAAGAACGAAATAAAAAAATTGTTGTCAAAGAGAAAGAAAAGAAAAGAAAAGAAAGATGTGACACCAATGAATGCCTTAATAAAGAGAAACTGCATCTGTAGTTGCAAATGCAAATAAAAGAAGAAGCAAGTAAAGGGAAAAGGGGAGAAAATAGGAAAAAAGGTGAAAAGTGGAGTCAAGAGGTGTGTAGTTCCAAGGAGGGTTGAGCTACTAATTCCATATGTACCATACCCGAACCCGAGCCTGCGTTACAACCCTAGAAAGTCCTATAGTGATCCTAGTTATTTATCTAAAAATTGAGGTAGTGAAAGTAAAGGCAAGCCTATGGTATTGCATTCACACAGTTAGAATTTATTTGTGAGAGTGAGTGAATCTTACTTAGTCCCAAGAGAAATTTATCGAAATAATCATATACACATGTGAGTATGGGACTTCTTTGAGATGAGAGCATTTGGTCAACAAAATCATTTGCAAATTGTTTGGGTCAGTGCTATAGATTTATGTGTGTGGTTGCAAGTGACAGTTCTTTTGCCATGTTTTGATTCCTCTGTGTCATGGTTGGAAATTTTGCATACGCATTGTGATTTGAGTTGATGAGATGAGGAAGGGGTTAGAAAATTTTGATTTGATGAATGAATGTGACTACCGTATGTTTCCTAGAGTTCTTTCGATTGAAGCGTCGAAGTATTTTATTTTATTTTATTTTTTCCTGAGGACATGCAAAAGTTCTAAGTTGAGGGTGTTGATGTGCTGTGATTTTACAGCACTTTCGATGCTTAAAACCAAGAAATTATGCACATTCCAGGTATGTTTATATAGGTATAATGTGTTATGTGTTTAATGTTGTAGGAAAATAGGTTCGGAATTGAACTGGGAGAATTAATGTTTAAAAACAAGTGACTGCCAGGCACTTCATAAGTCGTTGTCAAGAAGCACGACTCATTACTGAAGTTGTGGGCAAAGGATGAATTTTGAAGATGCAGAAATAGTGTACCAGACGAGTTGAGGGAACGACTCGTTACATTTGGTAACGAGTCGTGAAGTCAGTCATGAAGACTGGGAGAGAAATTATTAACACAGTAACCAATGGAGTTGATGAAAGACATAACGAGTCGTTAGTCAACTAAACGACTCGTTGGCAGATCACTGGAACCAACCGTAAGGTGCACTGGAATTTTGAAGGAGTTAGACCACGAGGGGCTTAACGACTCGTGCCTAGGCACAGCGAGTCATTAGGTGACCCATTACCACAACTGGGTACGATGCTGAGGACGAATGATTTTTAGCAAGGCACGAATCGTCAAAGGTCTTAATGAATCGTCACCAAGCCCCTGGGCACTGACGACCTGGTTTCCAGTTTTATTTAGGAAAAGGTTTTCTTGGAACTATAAATACATTGTTTAGGTTTATTCTCGAGAAGAAGTTTATTATTTCTATTTTCACGTAGGATTTTGGTGTTGTACGATTATTCTTGGGTCAAGAAATAAGGTTTACAATTTTGTTCTTGAATTTGAGGATCAAAAGAAACATTGGAATTTATTCATCAATTTTAGAGTTTTATTCAATTTACTTGTTTTTCTTCTATGATAATTTGTAAGTTGCAATTATGATTTGTTCAGTATTTTTTGATTGTAACCATTCAAATATGAGTAGCTAAAACCATAACTAGGGTTGTGGGAACCAAGATGAATTAACACACATAGGTGAAACACTTAGTGATTCTTGAATGGGGTTTAATGCATGTATTATTTTTCCTTCGTTTGAATTGATTTTTAATGGTTGCAAACATTAGGACTTGCCTTATTCTTACTTACCGAACCAAGGAGGTAATGAATGGGAAAAGGGAACAACAACGGAGATTTAAGTCTATTAACCCTCATCTAATAACTTGAACTTGTCCAGGGATAGGTAATCCGATATTAAGGGTAAGGGTCAACTAAAAGTACACCTATATACAGACCAAGTTGCATGGTGATAATCATCTCGATAGGATACCAACCGTTTAGGTGAACCTAACTTACCGATATTGCATGTTAAACACCGAAATAGATCACTATTGTATAAGCCTTGTGGTTACGAAGTCTTGGGGGAACACAATTGTTATACCTCGGGAATTCAAGAATCGGACCCAGAAGTGAATCAGGAGAAAAATAGAAAAATGTTGCAGCAGTTGCAGAAAGGGTCACTTAACGACTTATGAAGAGGCCAAATGAGTCGTCAATTGACTCGTGGGGAAGGCCTGGGATGATGGAGGACTCGAGGTCCTCACGGGCGATGTAACAACTCGTGGTCAGTCACCATGAGTCGTCATGTCATTCGTGGGGTGTTCCTAGAGAAAGATAGTGAAGCTTATCTGGTGTACCTGAAGGGTGGTACCTAACGAGTCGTCGTCAGTCCTAACGAACCGTTAGGAGGGCTGTCACCAAGACAGTTTAATTTTCATGAATGATGAGGCAGTGTACTTGACAGGTGAACCAACGGACCGTGTGCCCTAGTAACGAGTCGTTAGATCATCCGTTAGGACCCCCTGACAGTTATTTTCATCGATTTCAATAAGGGCTTTTCCATAATTCCTAAGTTCTAAGGGCCTATACTACGTCTTTTTAAGTTCGTAATAAAGGGTTTTTAGCTGAGAAAGACCCATCTTAGGTCATTTCTTCATGCATGCAAGGTTGAAGGCTTGAGGGGAGGAAATTGAGGAGAATTTCAAGGTTTTCAAGGCAAATCCCAGCTGGACAATTAGGAAGAGTTAGGATTCTTCATTCCCAGGTATGTAAGGCTATGAATGGGTGCTTTCTTCCACACCCATGCCCATTCCCTATCAAATTTATAATTGGTTTGTGCTGATCAAGTATGGGTTTTCATTCAAATGCATGATTTTTACATTTCTACTCATGGGTATGCTTAATTGGAGTTGATATTGATGATTATCGAGCTTGGGCAGATTCTAACTTAATTTCTTTTACAAAATTATTTTCTAAAAATTGAATCTAAAATGCCCATGTATGGGAGGTTCCTAATATAAGGTGTGATGATGGAGTAGATGATGAAAAGAATGTTTTAAACCTTACCCGTGATTTTGATGATGTTTTCAAAGAAGATCAAAATAGACCCATGTATGGTCAAGCTTTGGGTAGTGCCAAATGTTGAGTATGAATGACAGTTTTCGTGAATTGACTATATTATTTCGTTTTGGAGTGAAATCTCCCAAATTGTAATGTTTTCAAATGATATGGATGGGTTCAAGGATGATAAGGTTTTGGGAAAGGCCCTCATATTGATGATGATGAAGTGATATTTCTAAGTAGGCTTACCAAATGGTTTTTGGAGTAAAGTCTCCCATTATTCTTTGAGCTTGTGGTAGGTAATATAGTAAAGCTTCTCATATGCATGAATTCATAATTGAGATGTATGTTGGCATTAAGATTCATTTCACATGATGTTGAGTCTAAGCATGATTTCATTCTAAGCTTTGTCGAGACAACATTGTTGAGCTTCATATTTATATGATGTCTAGTGTATGCATGATTTCATAATGAGCTATGTCAATAGACAATGTTGAGATTCATTTCATATGATGTTGAGATTATGCATGATTTCTTGTTGAGCATTGTCACTAGACGATGTGGAGCTTCGTATTTATACGATGTAGAGCATGGCATGTTTTGGGAGAAGAGTCTAGCACCAAGCAGGCTAAGGGTCGACTACCCTACGCCCCAGAGCTACACGCCAATGTAGGTTAATTCTGTTATATTATTGGGACCTCCCTTGTGAGCTATCCCTGGCTCGATTGGCCCTTTCAGCTTGATATCGATATCATGGTAGCGTCCCTAACCCTGGCAAGGTTTTGGACGGCTCTTCCCATTTGAATGTAATAGTCGGGACCACGTAAGCTCTATCGTGGTATGTCGGTTAAGTGGCGAGTCTCCCACTGTCTATATCATTCGGGTTTTCATATCCATTAGTCATGATGATTATCCTATGCATGCATGTTTAAAAAGCAAGGTTTGACTCATTGTTCAGCTTTTGATATAAATGTTATGATTTAGCTTGAGTCATTTGATTTAGTCATGATATTTTAAATCCATGCATGACCATGTATAAAATAAGAATGCTTTCATAATGAATGCTTGTGACCTTTTTCTTATCCTTAAAAGCTATCATATATGTATGACTTGTTGTAAAAGACTATTATTGCTCTAGCGGTATTACTTACCTTGCATACTTGGTACCTTCCACGTACTGACCGCATACTTTCTATGTTGCATCGTTTCATGATGCAGGATTGGGTTCTCAGGTTCAGCCCCATTCGTAGCCGTTTATCAAAGTTAGCATTTGCTTTCTTGGTAAGTCCTCATCCTCTGAGGACTAGACTTGCAGTTATTTTGAGCGTACTTTCAAATTCAGTATTTCTGAGCTAGTTGGGGGTGTTTTCCATCAGCTCGTCCAGATTAGAGGCTTATAAGACTTAGACATGTATTCAGCTTCCGATGTTCATTCTGTTGTTACGTTAAGTTAGTCTTCCGCTGAGTTTATATTTATGTTTCCTTTATATTTATTGAATAAGTTAGTGAATGCTTATTCCATGGGTTGACTTGGGGTCTCTCGGGGTCCTTTGTCCCGTGTCTACAATCTGAGTCTCCTCTCGGGTCTTGACAAACTTGGTATCTGAGCAATAGGTTTGAAGTGTCCTAGGGAGTCTGAGAGCCGCGTTAAGTAGAGTCTTTTTCATGGGTGTGAAGCGCGCCACTCTTATGACGAAGAGGCTATGAAACGTTCTAGGAAATGTTCTCATCTTTCATTATCTATGTCGTGCGATAAAGAGTCTTTCTACCCCACTAATTCGTGCTATTCACGATTGCAGAATCATGGCTCCTCAAAGGATGAATGCAAGGAGAAATAGAGACGGTGAAGGCCACAAGGATGGCATGGGTCATAGGCATCAGCAGGTCCCACCAGTTCAGGAGCCTCAGGCACCGGAGCTAGCCGCCCATGCTGAGTTCTAGGCTGCTATCCAGATGCTTTCGCAGGCCTTGACCGCTCAGGTCAATCAGCAGGCTGTTGCGCATGTTTCGCAGAATGGCAATGCAGCGACAGCTCGAGTCAAGGACTTCTTGAGGATGAACCTGGCGAAGTACTTGGGGTCCAAGGTAGGTGAGGACCCACATGACTTCATTGATGAGATCGTCAAGAACTCCCAGGTTATGGGGGTGAGCAGTGTTGAGTGCACAGAGTTGGCCTCCTACTAGTTGAAGGGGGTTGCGCATATCTGGGTCCGTCAATGGAAGGACAGCAGAGTTGCTGGAGCAGATCTGGTCACTTGGGAAGAGTTCCATGTTGCATTCCTTGATCGGTTCTTCCCTCGGGAGATGAGGGAGCAAAAGGCAGCTAAGTTCGTAAACCTAAAGCAAGGGAGGATGATAGTACTAGAGTTTTCCCTTGAGTTCACCCGCCTATCGAAGTATTCTCCTGAGTTAGTGGTTGATCATAGGGCGCGAGTGAGCAGGTTTGTGCATGGGATAGCAGGTTACTTGGATAAGGAATGCAAGATTGCTATGCTCCATCAGGCTATGGACTTCCCTCGGATTGTGTTGTACGCCCAGCAGATGGAAGAGGAACATTTGAGAGAGAGAGAGGCCGAGAGGGCCAGGACTGAGGACCATAGATTCTCCCAGCAGAGGTCCGGCGGTGGGCACAGTCAGCAGACTCACCAGAGATCATCTGCCCCAGCTTCATCAGCCTTGAGTGTGCCATCTCAGCCTAGGCATGATCAGAGATGGCGTGCATCAGGCTCGATGGGACAGGGCAGCAGGCCCGCAGATTCAGGTGTTCCAGCCTCTCGCAGATGTGGTCGAGGGCATACAGGCCAGTGCTTGGCAGGTTCAGGTACGTGTTTTTGGTGCAGGCAACCGGACACATGCTTAGAGATTTTCCAGTGGCGAGACAGGATCAGGTTGGGGGTCGTGACCCAGCTTCTAGCTCAGCAGCCCCACCCCCTTGCTCAGCACATCAGGGGGCATCTACCAGTGCAGCTGGCGGTCAGCGCCAGAATAGATTCTATGCCCTAGCATCCCATTAGGAGTAGGAGGTCTCCCCGGACGTGGTTACTGGTATGCTACGAGTCTTCCATGTTGATGTTTATGCATTGTTAGATCCAGGGGCCAGCTTGTCCTTTGTGACACCTTATGTAGCCAGTAGCTTCGGGGTCAGTCCCGATATCTTGTCAGAATCCTTCTCGGTTTCTACTCCAGTAGGTGACTCAGTTACAACTAGACGGGTATATAGAGATTGCCCGGTCTTGGTTCTCTATAAGGTCACCTCAGCAGATTTGATAGAGTTAGCCATGACCAATTTCGATGTTATTCTTGGCATGGATTGGTTGTATGCTTTTTATGCCTCCATTAATTGTAGGACCCGGTCAGTAGAGTTTCGATTCTCGGGTGAGCCAGTCTTAGAATGGAAGGGTAGTTCAGTTGTGCCTGTAGGTCGCTTTATTTCCTACCTCAAGGCCAGGAAGATGATTTCTAAGGGTTGCATGTATCACCTAGTTAGGGTTAACGATGTGGAGTCTGAAACCCCGACTATCCAGTTAGTTCCAGTAGTACGTGAGTATCCAGAGGTCTTTCTTGATGATTTGCCAGGTATTCCTCCCGAGCGAGATATTGATTTCGGTATTGATCTCTTTCCCGACACGCAGACTATATCTATTCCACCCAACAAGATGGCTCCATCCAAGCTAAAAGAGTTGAAGAATCAGTTAAAGGATTTGCTAGATAAGGGTTTCATTAGATCAAGCCAATCCCCATGGGGTGCACCAGTACTATTTGTTCGGAAGAAAGATGGTTCCCTTCGTATGTGCATTGATAATCGACAGTTGAACAAAGTCACTGTCAAGAACAGGTATCCCTTACCCAAGATCGATGATCTGTTCGATCAGCTTCCGGGTGCCAAGTGTTTCTCGAAGATAGATTTCAGATCTGGGTATCATCAACTCAGAGTTCGGGAGAGTGATATCCCCAAGACGGCATTCAGAACACGGTATGGTCATTACGATTTTGTAGTTATGTCTTTTGGACTAACGAATGCTCCTGCAGTTATTATGGACTTGATGAAGAGGGTGTTCAAGCCATATTTGGATATGTTCGTGATCGCGTTCATTGATGATATATTGGTGTACTCTCGGAGTGAGGAAGAGCATGCCGCTCACTTGAGAGTAGTGCTCCAGACCCTCAAGGACCGCCAATTGTATGCAAAGTTCAGCAAGGATGAGTTTTAGTTGGACTCCGTGGCATTTTTGGGCCATGTGGTGTCTATCAAAGGCATAAAAGTAGACTCGCAGAAAATTAAGGCGGTGAAGAATTGGCCCAGACCGGTGAATCCTTTGGACATTTGAAGTTTCTTGGGCTTAGCTAGCTACTATCAGAGGTTTGTTGAGGGTTTCTCAACCATTGCAGCGCCTTTGACTAAGTTGACTCAGAAGAAGGTGAAGTTTCAGTGGTCGGAGGCTTGCGAGAAAAGCTTCCAAGAGTTGAAGGCTCGACTTACCTCAGCACCAGTATTGACCCTCCCCGAGGGTAACGATGGTTTCATGGTGTATTGTGATGCTTCCAGAGTTGGACTTGGGTGTGTGTTGATGCAACAAGGAGGGGTGATAGCTTATGCCTCTCGGCAGCTGAAAGTGCATGAAAAGAATTATTCGATCCACGATCTTGAATTGGCTGCGGTGGTGTTCGCATTGAAGATATGGCGGAATTACTTGTATGGGGTCCACGTGGATGTATTTACGGACCATAAGAGCTTGCAATATGTGTTCACACAGAAAGATCTAAATCGTCGGCAAAGGAGGTGGTTGGAGTTACTTAAGGATTACGACATGAGTATCCTTTACCACCTGGGCAAGGTTAACGTGGTTGCGGATGCGCTTAGTAGAATCTCAATGGAGAGTGTGTCCCATGTGGATGAGGGGAAGAAGGAGTTGGTGAAAGATGTTCACCGGCTTGCAAGGATGGGAGTTAGACTGATCGATTCGAATGATGGCGGTGTTGTTGTGCATAATGGGTCAGAATCGTCCTTAGTAGTTGATGTTAAATCCAAGCAAGATGAGGATCCAATATTGAGGAAACTGAAGGAGGCTGTGCGGAGTCAGAAGGTAGAGGTTTTCTCCCAAGGGGGAGATGGTGTGTTACGATGCCAGGGTCGACTATGTGTTTCGGACGTTGATAATTTGAGAGTTTGGATATTGCATGAGGAACATGGTACCAGATATTCTATTCATCCAGGATCCATGAAAATGTATCGGGATTTGCGAGAAATCTATTGGTGGGATGGTATGAAAAGGGATATTGCGGAG
>JACEIK010003209.1:83706-99929 GCA_018107945.1 Datura stramonium
TTAAAACGAAGGAAAAAACAATACATGCATTAAACCCCGTTCAAGAATAACTAAGTGTTTCACCTATATGTGTTAATTCATCATGGTTCCGACAACCCTAGTTATGGGTTTAGCTACTCATGTTTGAATAATCACAACCACAAAATATTGGATAAATCATAATTGCAACTTACAAAAATTCATAGAAGAAAACCGAGTAAATTGAATATAACTCCAAACTTGATGAATAAAACTCCAATGTTGATTAATTCCCAAAATCAAGAACAAAATCATAAACTTTGTTTCTTGACCCAAGAACGATTGTTAAGAACACTAGAATTCACGTGAAAGTTGGTAAAATAACTGCGTATGAAAAATAAACCTAAAAATTGTATTTATAGTTCCAAACAAATATTCTCCTAACTAAATTTAGATTCTAGGTCGGCAGGGGTAACGAGCCAAGTAATGACTCGACGGGTCTCCCAATGAGTCGTGGCTAGTGAAAATAATCCGTCCTCAGCAATAGGCCCAATCATAGTAATGGGTCACCTAACGACTCTTCTTGGATGGGCACGAGTCATTAGGCTTCTCGTGGTATTGATTCACCAAACTTCTAGTGCACCTGACAATTCCTACCTAAGTCCTCCTAACGAGTAATCTCAGCACTTGACGACTCGTTACATCTGCTGTTGCCTTCACTGGATCTTTTTCAGAATTCATCCTCCCAGTCTTCACTACTAGCTCAACGACTCGTTACCAGACGTAAAAAGTCGTGCATTCAATCCGTTGAGTACATTGGATCCTCCTTCATCCATCTTTGATCTCTTCCCACGACGACTGTGACGTGCCTAGTAACCTTCAGTTCAGTCTTTTTCTGCCTTACTTTTCCTATTTCCTGTTCCAAACCTGTTTTCCTGCAGTATTCAACACAAATGCATCATATGTATATATATAAACATACCTGGTATGTTCATAGTTTCTTTGTTTTAAGCGTCGAAAGTACTGTAAAATCACAGCACATTAACACCCTCAACTTAGAACTTTTGCATGTTCTTAGGCAAAAATAAAATAAAATAAAATAAAATAAAATACGTCGACGCTTCATTCAAAAGAACTTTAGGAAACTTACCACATTCACAGTTCTTCACCAAATCAAATTTTCTAACCCCTAGTTTATCATACCAACTCAAATCACAATTCATATGCAAAATTTTCAACCATGACACAAAGGAATCAAAACATGGCAAAACACTGTCACTTGCAACCATGCACATAAATCTATAGCACTGACCCAAACAATTTGTAGACGATTTTGTTGACCAAATGCTTTCACCTCAAAGAAGTACCACACTCTCTCATGTGTATATGATTGCACCAATATATTTCTCTTGGGACTAGGTAAGATCACACTCGCTCTCACAAAGAAATTCTAACTGTGTGCATGCAATGCCATAGGCTTGCCTTTACTTTCAGTACCTCGATGTTCAGATAGGTAACATGGATCACTATAGGACTTTTTAAGCTTGTAACGTAGGATCGGGTTCGGGTATGGTACATATGGGATTAGTAGCTTAACCCTCATTGGCACTACATACGCCTTGACTCCACTTTAAACCTTTTTTTCATATTTTCTCCCATTTTTCCTTTACTTTATTCTTCTTTTATTTTCATTTGCAACTATGAGTGCAGTTCTTCTTTTTTCAAACATTCATTGATTTCACATTTTTCTTTTCTTTTCTTTTCTTGCTCTTTTTTTTAACAACATTTTTATTTTCTTCTTTTCTTTCATCACGCACACCGCACCTGCTCTTTCATTTTCATTATCCAATCTCATTCCACCCTACTCCTCTTATCACCCCTATAATAGCCACCCTCAACTTAGGCGATTTGTCTGAGTTGAGGTTCACAGTATCCAAGGAGGGACCAGGGCCAAAATAGGTTCATTCTTAATCAAAGGAGGAAGGTGAACCGGTGTAAACATAAAGAAAGGTCAATTTAAGCTAAAAAATTTAGATCAAGGGATATTTATTTTCTTTTGGTAGGTCTTTTAAGGCTAAAGTGGGCTCATTAATAAAAAATGACCTATGATCCTTTCCTAGTTTCCCATCCTCTATCTCGGTACGACTGACCAGGCAAGTTCTAGATTGACACATACANATTTAACTATTAAATCACACTCACACGTAGCACAGGTCAACATCATCACTTCTACTAACTGTTAGTAGGTACAACCATACAATGGTAAACATGTTCATAGTTTTAATGCCATGCAAAGATTCATAAATGTCATACTTGTGGATTTTAACACACATAAAATAAATTTAGAAGGGGTATCACATTATGAGTTCAACTAAAATAAAAAATTCAAGCTCTTGACTACCTTAAGTTCACCTAACGCTCTTTCGACTGACACAAACAAACACAAAAACATAAAACCCTAAACGTGATGGTTTTACTAGATAAGGAACACCCGAGGGAAAATATATCCGGCAAGAAAAATCCTCGGGTTATGTTCAGCAAAAATACACAGGTATCCCTCCCCACCCCCATCAAGAAAAGCTGCATAGTCCTCGATGCATATATATATAAAACAAAACTATGGAGATAGGAAACATACCTGTGCAACCTAGGTGTGTGCGACTTGGTCGGTGGAGGGTGCAGATATTCCTCCAGTTCCTCTTCGATATCACCGGCTTTACCCGGGGCATTTTCAGACCCAACTGAACTCGTGCCTTCTCCCCGAGCTCTCGCTTCCTAAACTGTGGCCCTCTGTTGAGCCTCCTCTCTTGATAAACATAGCATTGTTTCCATCTCTTTTATCTCTTACTTTTGCTGACGGAGCAGAGAGTCCTCCTCCTCAAAAATTGCCTCCTCACGAGGCGTTTATCCCTTATCTTCTTCCACCGGTTCCTCAGTAATGAAATCAAACACCGGCTGTAGCTCATCTTCAGTCTCATCCTCTTTCACTGTAAGAATGGGTGGAGGGATCACAACTACCTATCATGCGGACAACTCCCGTACCTCCGCTCTGAGTGCTACTGCCTCCGCATACCACCTTGCCAATTTAGGCGCCTGTAATTGTGTAAGACGCTCATCCATGTGTCACTCAAAAGCATCCAACCTTCCATGCATGGAGCTAGAGAGAACCTCTAATTCTTTGGTAACCCATGGCTTGACTTGCTCCATTAGCACCTTTACCTGCAGAGCCGTGTGTGCTTGTTGTTTCTAAGCCTTTGCTAGCCGTCTAGCCATGTCGATCAGGAATTCTTTGGAAATTGTGACTAGACTAGCTGAAGGAGCACTTGAGGGAGTAAAAGGTGGGCGAGGTGCAGCTACTGTGGATGACGACTCGATATGCGGGAATGTCAACTGCATCTGTAGCCTCAGGCTGGCTACCTATCTCCCTGGCCTCCGTGAGCTCTGCCGCAATCCCAGTAAATATAGCAGCCTTAGTCTGCATCCTGCTACTAAATGCCTCTATTAATATAGTCGCTCTAGTAGATGCGACAACCTGATTCCTTGCTCTCGATACCGGGTTTGTGTCATCTCGTATTAACTTGATATCGATTATCTTGTGGACCATTATGCACTGGTCAACGGATGGAAACTCTGGAACTTTTGACTCATGACAGAGTCTATCAATAAGACATGGAAAGGGGATTGTAGTACCATAATTTATATCCCACTCTCTAATCTCTTTAGCAATGTACCGGGGGAAATTTATGTCATATCCCTCCATAATGATGGCTACCAATGCAGCTCTGTCAGGTGAAAGAATATTATCATTACTGGTTGGTACCATCCTATGTCGCACCCGTGACCACCAAAATTTAGCATGAAAATTTAATGTGGCCTTCTTGATCTGGGACTCGGTGTCGTGCAACCATTCAACCAACGGACCTCTTGTAATGACCTGAGATAGCCAAGTGTATTTCCTGATTCGTTCCTCACTATTCATCTTCTTAGTCTTAACTTTCTTCTGCTAGAATTGTCTGTGATTCAACTCCGTGATGTTCATCGGGGCATGATAGTCTGGCCCATAAAGTAGTCCGGAGATGGTCCTATCAGATATGTCCACAGGTGTCTCTAAACAAACACCTATGTCAAAGCAGGCCTCTTTTACCAGTCTTGACCACCTAATGCCAGATGTTGTAGTGTGGCTGCGTAGGCTGCATAGAATTCTCTGACTAGGCAGGGGCTATAGCTTCCTGATGGCTCGGTCAACCACCCAAACTTGTACTTGTCAAAAAAAGCCTACAACTCTGGAAGGTCCTTAAGCCCCGTGGTGTCTAGCATGGGCTCCTCATGGATGCTCATCTTTGGATTTCCTTTATCATTTGGAGAAATGTCTCTGTTATAGATAGCCATCATACCATGAACACACCATATCCTCACGTGCCTTGGTTGATCATTGGATGTGTTCGGGGTCTCAATCAGTTCATCATTTGTATTCCCTTGCTGAGCATTTGACTCATCAGTTACTTCTGCGTTTCGCCTAGCTGTGGTGCCCTCGGGAGCAATTGCGGCTGTAGCCCTGGCATTTTCATCAATACGGCTTGGCGGATCCCTTGCCAGTGGAGTAGGAGCATCAACTAGGGCTGTCAGATTTGTAGNCTGGTTGATCTCCACACCAGCTACTCTTCTGACACTTCATATTCCTCCTCTGAGCCACTTGACTCTTCGGAGGAGGATGGCTCGTCCCAAAGTCTGCGGTATGATAGTTGAGTCTCTCCGGCACTTGTTTCTTTGCCGAACCTTTCTTTGGGGTGCCCATCGGGAAAGAACTTAAGTTAATGTGAATGGATATTACGACCGGATTACTTATTTCCTAGGGGGGAAAGAAATAAAATACTAAACAAGAGTATAAACTACTAAATGCTTAAGTCAAATTCGGTTTGTATTCAATCAACAAATTGACTAGGATTATGTTCCCAAGGTTTTCATAACCACAAGGCTTTTACACTAGTGATCTATTCTGGTGATTAACATGCAATATTGGTAAGTTAGGTTCACCTAAATGGTTTGTCCCCTATCTGGATGATTATCACCATGCAACTTGGTCCGTATACGGGTGTATGCTTAATTAGCCCTTAAACCCTTAATTTGTATTAGCTATCCCCGGACAAGTTCAAGCTATTAGATGAGGGTTGATAGCCTCAAATTCCCATTTTTAATCCCTTTTCCCATTCAATACCCCCTTGATCCAGTAAGTAAGAATAAGGCAAGTTCCAATATTTGCAACCGTTAAAAAATAATTAAAACGAAGGGAAAAACAATACATGCATTAAACAACATTCAAGAATCACTAAGTGTTTCACCTATGTGTGTTATTTCATCATGGTTCCCACAATCCTAGTTATGGGTTTAGCTACTCATGATTGAAGAATCACAATCACAAAATATTGGATAAATTATAATTGCAACTTACAAAAATTCGTAGAAGAAAACCAAGTAAATTTAATATAACTCCAAGCTTGATGAACAAAACTCCAATATTGATTAACTCCCAAAATAAAGAACAAAATTATAAACTTTGTTTCTTGACCCAAGAACGATTGTTAACAACACTAGAATTCATGTGAAAGTTGGTAAAAATAACTGCGTATGAAAAATAAACCTAAATATTGTATTTATAGTTCAAAACAAATCTTCTCCTAACTAAATTTGGATTCCAGGTCGACAGGGGTAAGGGGCTAAGTAACGACTCGTTGGGTCTCCCAAAAAGTCATGGCTAGTGAAAATAATCTATCCTCAACGATAGGCCAAGTCTTGGTAACGGGTCACCTAAAGACTCGTTGTGGCTGGGCACGAGTAGTTAGGTCTCTCGTGGTCTTGATTCACCAAACTTCCAGTGCACCTGAAGATTCCTGCCAAAGTCCTCCTGACGAGTCGTCTAATCACCTGACGACTCGTTACATCTGTCGTTGCCTTTACTGGATATTTTTTAGAATTCATCCTCGAAGTATTCATGATTGGCTCAATGACTCATTACCAGACATAACGAGTCATGCCTTCAATCTGTTGAGTACACTGGATCCTCCTTCATCCATCTTTGATTTCTTTCCATGACTCTAGGCATGAGTTGTTCCTTGGGACGATGACTCGTGACATGCCTGACAACCTTCAATTCAGTCCTTTTCTGCCTTACTTTGCCTATTTCTCATTCCGGACCTATTTCCCTGCAATGTTCAACACAAACGCATCATATCTACATAAACATACTCGGAATGTGCATAGTTTATAGGTTTTAAGCATTGAAAGTGCCATAAAATCACGACACATCAGGGACTGGATGAGTCGTTGTCCATGGCCGCAACTCGTGGTCTTCATCCGTTGCCTCCACTGGAAATTTCATTTAGGTTGTCACCACGAGGCACCCTATGATTCATTACCGGTAACCATAAATCATGGTAACCTCCCTTCCTCTACACTGCCATAATTTATCAGGGGGTCACCACAAGCGACACCACGACTCCTGGTATTCCCAAAAAGTCGTGGTGAGAACTCGTTAAGTGCACTACCCAACTTCCTTCATTATTCAACAACCCTTGGCCACAGCTGAACTGACGAGTCGTGATATTGACCAAAACTCGTGGTCATATCCATTGGTACTCAAAAGTAAAATCTTTAGCTAAGTCAAACTCCTCACCGCGAGTCACTTAAAGACTCGTGGTCATCCTGATGGGTCACTGGACGACTATTCCTGTGACCATGTGCAGAAATTTTTGTTTTCTCCATTTCAACTCCGGAGTCCGATCTTAGAATTTTTTAGGCATTACAATATCTCCCCCTTGGGAACATTTATCCTCGAATGTTGGAAAACATACAAAAAAGCAGAGAAATGCAATCATCATATTCAAATACTGATCATATAAGCTGAAAACTGACAGAATGATTGCCTCCGAACTGAACAACATGACTTAATTGAATTCACAAATCATATATACATGCTTTGACATGAAAAAAACTGGGACACATGGACTGAACATGAAACTGAATAGAGTTTTAGGGAAAAAACTGATACCTCAAGCTTAAACTGAGTTGGAATAGAATAGATGTGGGTATCTAGCCATCATATCTGACTCGGCTTCCCACATAGCTCCCTCAACAAGCTGATTCCTCCACAAAACCTTGACTAAAGCTACTTCTTTGTTCCTTAGCTTACGAACTGGATGATCCAATATCTCCACCAGAACCTCTTCATAACTAAGGATATCTTTTACACTGACACTGTCCACCGGAACAACTAGAGATGGATCATCCATATACTTCTTTAAGAGGGATACATGAAAAACAAGATTGACAGAGCTAGTTCTGAGGGCAACTCCAACTCATATGCTACCTTGCCAACCTGTTTCACAATTCGGTATGGGCCAACATAACAGGGACTGAGTTTCCCTTTCTTTCCAAATCTCATCACTCCCTTCATGGGAGATACCTTTAGAAACACCCAATCATCAACTTCGAACTCAAGCTTCCTCATTCTCACATCCGCATATCACTTTTTGCTAGTCTGAGTTGTTTTCAATATGTCTCTTATAAGATGAACCTTCTCTATGGCCTCATGGACTGAATCTTGACCTATGATTGCAGCTTCACTGACTTCAAACCAACCAATAGGTGATCTACACGTTCGCCCATAGAGAGCCTCAAATGGAGCCATATGAATGTTGGAATAATAGCTGTTGTTATACGCAAACTCAATGAGAGGCAGATGTTCATCCCAACTACCTTTGAAGTCCATCACGCATGCTCTCAACATGTCCTCGAGAGTCTGAATAGTTAGCTCTGCCTGACTATCGATTTGTGGATGAAATGTTGTATTGAGCTTGACCTGAGTACGAAGTCCCTTTTGAAACAACCTCCAAAATTGGAAGATAAACTGAGTACCTCTGTCTGATATGATGGAAAAGGGCACTCCATGCAACCGAACTAGATCTCACATGTATAGTTTGGTATAATCCTCCGTTGAATCAGTAGTTTTGACTGGTATAAAATGAGCGGCTTTGGTAAACCTGTCCACAACCACCCAAATGGAGTCATATTGCCGACGAGTGCGAGGCAATCCTGTGACAAAGTCCATATTGATCTCCTCCCACTTCCAAGTAGGGATACTGATATCTTGAAGTACACCTCTTGGTCTTTGATGCTCAACCTTCAGTTGCTAACAATTTGGTCACTTAGCCACAAATTCTGCAATGTCCTTCTTCATGCCATTCAACCAATAAACTTCCCGTAGGTCACGGTACATCTTGGTGGAACCTGGATGTATCCAATATCTAGAACCATGAACCTCATACAACATTCGATTTCTTAAATCATCAATGTTTGGAACACACAAGAGACCCTGATATCAAAGAACACTATCTCCCCCTTTGGAGAGGACCTCTACCTTTTGATTCTGGACGACCTCCTTTAACTTTACCAACATAGGGTCCTCATTTTGTCTAGCTTTCACATTATCCACTAAGGATGATTTTGATCCATTTTGAACAATAACTCCACCATCGGACGAGTCAACCAAATGAACTCCTAACCGTGCAAGCTGATGCATATCCTTCACCAGCTCCTTCCTCTCCTTATCCACATGGGACGCACTCTTCATAGAGAGCCTACTAAGAGCATCTGCTACTATATTAGCCTTTCCAGATGGTAAATGACGCTCATATTATAATCCTTGAGTATCTACAACCACCTCCTTTGGTGTAGATTTAGGTCCTTCTGAGTAAACACATATTGTAGGCTTTTCTGCTCCGTAAACACATCTACGTGGACCCTGCACAAATAGTGTCTCCATATCTTCAAAGCAAATACCACCGCCGCCAATTCAAGATCATGGGTCGGGTAATTCTTCTCATGAACCTTCAGCTTCCTAGAAGCGTATGCTATCACCTTACCATGCTGCATCAATACACAACCAAGGCCGATCCTAGAATTATCACAATATACCAGAAACACATCCATACCCTCGGGTAGGGTTAACACTGGTGCTGAGGTGAGTCGAGTCTTCAACTCCTGAAAGCTTCTCTCACAAGCATCCGACCATTGAAAATTCACTTTCTTTTGGGTCAATTTGGTCAATGGCGCTGCAATAGATGAAAATCCCTCAACAAATCTCCAATAATAACTAGCAAATCCCAAGAAGCTCCTGATATTTGAAGGATTCACCGGTCTAGGAAAAATCTTCCCCGCTTCTATCTTTTGAGAGTCCACTTTTATACCCTCACTTCACAGCACATCTCCCAAAAATTCCATTGAGTTCAACCAAAAACTCACATTTACTGAATTTAGCATATAATTGGTGATCCTTGAGAGTCTGTAGCACCACCCTCAAATGAGCGGCATGATCCTCTTCGCTCTGAGAGTATATCAGGATGTCGTCGATAAGCACGATCACAAACATATCTATGTATGGCTTGAACACCCCGATCGTCAAATCCATAAAAGTTGCAGGAGCATTCGTTAGTCCAAAAGACATAACTACAAACACGTAATGACCTTATCGAGTCCTGAAGGCTGTCTTAGGGATGTCACTCTCCTGAACCCTGAGTTGATGGTGTCCGGATCTAAGATCTATCTTCGAAAAGAACTTAGCACCCTAAAGCTGGTCAAACAAATCATTAATCTTGGGAAAAGGATACCTATTCTTGATTGTGACCCTGTTCAATTGTCAATAATCAATACACATACGAAAAGAATCATCTTTCTTTCGGACAAACAGAACTGGTGCACCCAATGGGGATTTGCTTGGTCTAATGAAACCCTTGTCTAATAGGTCCTTCAACTGCTCCTTCAACTCCTTTAACTCGGTTGGGGATATTATGTAAGGAGAAATAGATTTAGGATGCGTGTCAGGAAGAAGGTCAATACCAAAATCAATCTCCCGCTCGGGGTGAATTCCCGATAGATCCTGGGAACACTTCTAGATATTAATATATACTACTGGAACAAACTGGATAGTTGAGGTATCAGACGTAGCATCCTTAACCCTAACTAGATCGTACACGCAACCCCTGGAGATCATCTTTCTAGCCTTAAGGTAGGAAATGAAACGACCAACAGGAACAGCTAAACTACCCTTCCATTCTAAGGCTGGCTCACTCGGAAATCGAAACTCTACCACACGGATTTTACAATTAACTGAGGTATAGCATGAAAATAGCCAATCCATTTCGAGGATAACATCAAAGTCGATCATGGATAACTCTACTAAATCTGCTGAGGTGATTTTATGAAGAGTTGTGACAGGGAAATTTCTATACACCAGTCAAGATATAACTGAATCACCGACTGAAGTAGAAACTGAGAAGGGCTCTAATAGGATTTCGGAACTAACTCTGAAACTACTAGCCACATAGGGTGTCAAAAAAGACAAAGTATCCCCTAGATCTTACAAAGAAAATACATCAAGGTGGAAAATTTGCAACATACCAATGACTATGTATGGGGAGACCTCCTGCTCCTGAAGGGATGGTAGGGCATAAAATTAGTTTTAGCGTTGTCCGCTACCTATGCTAGAAGATGCCCCCTGCTGGGCTGGGGGTGCCGCCGGAGCTGCTGAACTAGCGCTTAGAGTATAGGCTCCACCATCGCCTGATATGGTTGAAGGGCAATCTCTAAGCCTGTTTCTGGATTTGCCACACCCAAAACAAGCGTCTAAACCAACTAAACACCTCCTTGGGTGGATCTTTCCACACCTCACACAGGTTAGAAAAGTGATATCTCTTGAAATGCTCCCCTGGACCCTCGATCCTAATGCTCTATCCCTCTAATAACGTCTACGTCGGGAAGGGACACTAGTTGATGATGGTGCTGGGTAATGACATTTGCTGAAACTGAGGGCGGTAACCACCACCAGACCTCTATTTAGTGAATAAGAAACTATCCGTCCTGTCCCTCTTGGCCTCTCTCTCCCACTCGCTCATCTGTACCGACTCCATCTGCTGGGCATACAAAACTATCCGGGAAAGTCGATATCTTGGAAAAGAATCGCGGTCTGGTAATCCCTAACCAAGGAGTCTGCTATCCTGTGTACGAACATGCTCACTGGGGCCCTCTGACCCACCACCAACTCAGGTGCATACCTGGACAGATGAGTGAACTCTAGGGCATATTCCTACACTGTCATCTTTTCTTGTCTCAGATTCAAAAATTCATCCGCTTTCAACTCCTTCATATCCAGAGGGAAGAACCGATAAAGAAAAGCGTAATGAAACTCATCCCAACTGATAGGGCCTGCTCCGATTTCCCTATTATCCTTCCACTGTTTGAAACTAATGTGCGCGACCCCCTCCAACTAGTATGAGGCCAAATCAGAACTCTCCTCCCCAGTCACCCACATAATCTAAGTGATCTTCAAAATCTCCTCAATGAATTCATGTGGATCCTCGTCCTCTTTCGATCCAAGAAACTCAGGAGGGTTCATCCTCAGAAAGTCTCTAACTCTCACTTCCGCGACATTCCCGTTCCGAGGAACATACGTTGCTACCTGTTGATTGACCTAGGAGGTCAAGGGCTGGCTAACATCTGGATAGCTTCCCTGAACTCTGAGTGGGCAACTGACTCGGGTATGTGCTCCACATGGACTGGTGGGACCGATTGGTGCCCATCCCCATTGCCATCTTCATGTCCATTTTAGTTTCCATTTCTCCTTCCGTTAACTTTGTGGGGAGGCATGATTCTTCATACGCGTATAGCACGAGTTAGGATGATAGAGAGACATTTCACCATGAAACATAGATCATGAAAGAAGGGAACATTTCCTAAACATTTTGTAGCCTTTTCTTAATAAGTGTGGCGCGCTTCACACCCATGAAAAAGACTCTACTTAACGCGGCTTTCAGACACCCTAGGATACTCTAAACCTAGTGCTCTGATACCAAGTTTGTCACGACCCAAACATAGGTCTGGATCGAGACACAGAACAAGGAGCCCCAAGAGACTCCAAGTTGACCCATGGCATGAACTCATATCCAACTCAATCAATAAAAATGGAAGAGAAACATGATAAACATAGAGTAATTCTAAACATAACATAAAATCTGAAGGTACAAAATGAGTCTGAAGCTGAATACAATCTATGTCAGAAAAGCCTCTACCTTTGATGAGTTGATGGGACAAGACCCCAACTAACTTTTTAAGTTTTAAACTGAAAGACATAATACAACTGATAAAATAGGGCCCTCGTCAGATGAGGACTCTACAACAGATACTGAGAATAGCTAACTCCGAGAGTCTAACTAGCGGGACTGAGCTTGGATGTCGGAGCCTATATCATACATTGATACAACATAAAGTATACGTTCAGTACATGGAATGTACCGAGTATGTAAGGTAAGTAAGAATGGACAGTTTAAAATATATAAGAGTTCATAAGAGTGGGACAACATGATCATAACATAAATATCATAATGCAAACATAAGACTCAAGGTTTTCAAAACATTCGTAAATCATTCATAATCATAATCATAATCATAAGAGAAAAGCTTAATTAAACATGATTTGAGACATAGTATATAATCATAACCACAAATAAATCATGAGGAATAGTGGGAGATTCTTATAGCCGACATACCCCATATGATCACACATGGAGCCCGACTTCTAAACCCCTAGTAGGGAGGGTATTCTTACCTTGAAAAGGGTAGAAACATGAAAAGAGGTGTAATATCAAAACAAAAGGCCCATTCGAGAAAAAGGGACAGTATCATGGAGATCCCATCGTGGCTACGTTGGCACCTAGTTCTGAGACTCGGGGTATGCTTGGACCCCGGGTCTACTAGGTGTTAAATAGTACTCCTACAACATATGTAGGGCTCATAGGATAATATACATGAGATTCATATGCTAATTTCAAATCATGATAATCATAAGCATGCTTGGAATACATGAACTAGCCATGAAATAAGGCATGTACGTCAGCCAAAATCATAAATCCATAAATTATGAAATTTATGCATACTTGTAAAACATGTCTATACTTAATATATCATAAATACATGATAAGTACTTGAGAGAAATCACATCATAAAGCATGATTCATGGTCAAGTAATTTAGATCAAAATCATAGCAAAATCATAACTTGACTTATCCTTAAACATATGTAATTGGACATAGTTTTGTAGAAATTTCAACCATAAGTTAATAATTTGAAATAGTCATAAAATTTGCCCATGATTTTCAAAATATGAATTTCTACATGAGAGGGATTAACCCAGAGATAGATCATAAGGATTTCATAAGAATTGGGATAAAGCCCCATAGAATTATCAATAGAGTTTCACGAATTAGAGAGGAGTTGGGCCTAGGTATGAACAGTTTCACCCATTCATAACCTTACATACCTGAGAAGGACTGATTCTACAACTCCCTTGATTGCCCAATGAAGAATTGATGAAGAACTTGGAGAACTAGACTTGCTCACCTCTCCGAAACCTCTAAACTTGCATGCATGAATTAGGAATAGCTTAGAATGAACTTACCCTTCTTACAACTCACTGTTCACTATTTGAAATGACATAGTTTAGGCCTTATGATCATAGAAATTACAAAAAAGCTCTTAATAAACTTGTAGGGAAAAACATACTGCCAATCCCAACAAGGGACTGGACAAGTCATTGTCCATGACCACGACTCATGGTCTTTATCTGTTACCTCCATTGGAAATTTCATTTAGGTTGTCAGCACGAGGCACCCTACGATTCGTTACCAGAGACCACGACTCGTGGTCACCTCCCATCCTCTAATTTGCCAGAATTTACCATGGGGTCACCACGTCTGACACCACGACTCATGGTGTTCCCAACGAGTCGTGGTGAGGACCGTTAAGTGCACTGCCTAACTTTATTCATTTTTTAACCACCCTTGGTCACGGTTGACTTGACGAGTCGTGATACTGACCACGACTCATGGTCATATCCATTGGCCACTCAAAACTAAAATCTTCAGCTAAGTTAAACTCCTCACCACGAGTCACTTAATGACTCATGGTCATCCTGATGGGTCACTGGATGACTCGTCCTATGACCTGGTGTAGAAATTCCTATTTTCTTTTTTTCAACTCCCTGGTCTGATCTTAGGGTTTCTGGAGCATTACATTATTACTCCTTGAATAAATGGTGTAATTTAAATATATTGACTCTATAGTTTTTCTAAAATTTTCCCAGAGCTTCCTCTGTAAACAAGACTATGCAAAACCTATTAGTTAACTAGAAACATGTATAGATAAGCCTCACTGGGCGTCTCTGTAAGTATATTATCCAAAAAACCTATATGAAAAGTAAAGACTTCTCATGAACATATAACCAAACAAATAGAATCCCAATTTAGCATAGCTTACCTCATTTTCACCTTTAGGAAAACAAAATGTGTAGAAGTAAGATTCCAATCATGGTTCATTTACATGAAAGTACACGTGCAAGTAGATGATGTCAAATAAATAATTGTTGTTGAAACTTAGGTTGGTATAAGAGAGTGTGCGATTTAAGAACCTTC
Source organism: Datura stramonium (assembly GCA_018107945.1). Taxonomy (NCBI): domain Eukaryota; kingdom Viridiplantae; phylum Streptophyta; class Magnoliopsida; order Solanales; family Solanaceae; genus Datura; species Datura stramonium. The sequence goes on from JACEIK010003209.1 coordinate 98,181, forward strand.
TATCGATATTTGAAACAAGTGTGGGTATTTAGACTTCATACTATCTTACGCTTCCCTCGTAGCCTATTCAATATTTTGGCCTCTCCATAGTACCTTAATAGAGGCTATATCTTTAGTTCTCATCTTCTAAATTGATGATCAAGATGGCTACAGGGACTTCTTCAAGTACTAAGTTATCGATGACTTTTATAACTTTAAGGGGCACAACATAGGATAGATCTCACAGATATTTGTAGGATGATACATGAAATACTAGAGTACTAAAGATCATTCTGGAGGTTGCTACTTGGCCTATCTTTCCCGTAATTTGATAAGGCCCACTATACCTCATATTCAGTTATCCTTTCTTTCTAAATTGCATAATACCTTTCGTAAGAGAAACTTTTAAAACCACCAAGTTATTTACTTCAAACTCTAAATCTCCATGATATACACTTGAAAGATTTCTGGCGGCATTGAGCCATTTTTGTCACGCCCTGCCTTGGGAGGCATGACTGGCACCTGGTGCCCTACTAGGACCTGGACTGCTGGACTAACTAAACCTAAGCACTTCTGGTGCTAGGCTAGCTCTAATTTTGGATTCATGAAAACAACGGGCTATATAACGACTGTAAATACAGCCTCCGGCCGACTAGGCTTATAGCCACATGTAGGAATATAACAGCCAACCAGAACAACTGAGCATTAGGGAACCTATGCGGGCCGACAAGGCCACTATGCTTACTAGTATATTTGAGAAATGAAAACAAGTACCAAGCTACTATGTGACCGACAAAGTAACCACTACCAACTGAATAAGGCCCCACACTGCCGCTGCATACAACTGAAACACACAAATGTCCCCACACGACCTACACCGCTAACCACAGAGAATATATACAATATGCAAGCCTCTAAGAATAGCAAGATGGCCTACCCATCCTATACAAAAAAAGGGAAGTCAACCTTTGTCTTTCGAGCTCTGGATGAAAGGAGATGAAGGCGCTGTACGCTGGCTGTAACTACGAGGGATCTGCTCCTCGTCTATGAGTACCTGCAGGCAAGTAATGCAACGCCCCAAAACGGGCATCAGTACCATTGGTACTGAGTATGCAAAGCAATAAGTGAAAATAAATGAAAGTAAGCAATAATACATATAGATACTGAAGTAATAGGAGACGGGCTGAGACTGACTGAAAAGAGCGTAACTTTACGGAAGAGAGTAAGAGTCATACCTGATAACATGGCGGTCTACTTTCTATCTATTAATAACTAACACAACATAGCATACAAGAACCTTACCAGCCCCCATAAGCCGTAAGGTACCAACCAACTCACAATCTATATACCCCTACCTAGGTCATACCATCCACCTAGTAACTATGAACATCCCATCGGCCCCCTAGGTATGCAACTTGGGCCTGCTGGGCCCCTGACTATAGCTGGATCTTAGTCTGGAGGACTCCTGAAATCTGAAATCTGAAATCTGTAATCTGGATACTGTAATCTGCACCCCGGGCACAAGCGCTCAATAGGGGGCGTGGTATAGTGCTGATCAGTCTGCTATGGGGAATTTGCATCCCATCTTTGTCCGCTGGCGGATGGCATGCCACACCGTAGAGCCTCACTCTTTGGCGAGCGAGTCGACACACCTATTAACCCTGGGGCTTTCAAGGAAGCTCTAAGGGTGCCCAACACAGAACAATCATGTCTCCACAGATAGCAATAACCGCATGTAATATATATATATACTGAATTTGATAATAATAT
>JACEIK010003209.1:137790-150021 GCA_018107945.1 Datura stramonium
ATAATGGCTATACCTACTACCTATTCTTTGACTTATCGAAGAACGCCCGAAAACTCATAATTTCTCGGAATTCTAGAAGGGAGAAATACTCACTTTAATGTTGGGAGTATATTAACACTAGTTTGGAGCAATTCCACTTACCTTGGCTCGATGTGACGACGATTCGCCGGCCAAAATTCGGGAAACTAACTCTGCAGGAATGCCCCTTGCAGCTTTATACTTCGCTACCCGAAGTTAATTTGAGTTTGGACTATGTTTGATGGCTTAATCGGAGGGAAATTAATGAAAACCCTTCGTCTCCCCTGTTTACTGGTCGTTCTTTGGAAATTAAATGTAAGAAAATGATTTAAAACAAGGTGGGAGTCCTTATATACTTTGGCCCGAACCCCTCCTCTTTAAGTCACATTTGTCGAATACGATTTATAAGTCACATTTTCCTTGCGACGCTCCGACTTGGCGCTTGTCCGGTCTCTCCCCGGGCCCTTTCCTCGCACGTATGGCATTCTAAAACTATTAACCAACATGCGAATGGGCCAACTAAGTGTCGAGAACTTACAGGGTGTAACAATTTTCAATCTCTCTTGAATCAACTTAACTTTTTCCATAGACCAGTGAACTAGATCTTACCCAACTAACTCTGACTCGCCCACCACAAGCCAGTCGATAGGAGACCTACATGTAGCCCATATTAAGCTTCAAATTATGTCATCTTGATACTATAGTGATAAATGTTATTATAAGGAAATTCAATAAGGGGCAGGTATTCATCCCAGTTGCTATTGAAATCCAACACACACTCTCTCAATATATCTTCGTGTGTCTAAATAATATATCCTTATTGGCCATCTGTCTTGGGTGAAAAACTATGATAATATTTACCTGTGTGCCCAAACCTTTTTGGTAAGATCTCAAGAAATATGATGTGAACTAAGCACTTCTATCAGATGTGATGGACACTGGAGACCCATGACCATACCGTTTCTTTAATATACATAGCTTTGCATAATCTTCAGCAGAATAGATAGTCTTTACTACTAGAAAATAGGCTGATTTTGTGAGTTAGTTAACTATCACTCAAATTGGGTCATGCTTACAAAAGGAGCAGGAAAACCTTTCATAAAGTCCATGTTAATCATCTTTCATTTCCAGTCAAGATCTGAACACTCTGTGTTAAGCGACCGAATCTCTGATGTGCTGCCTTTACCTATTGGTAATTTGGACATTATGCATATTTCATCATATTTCTTTCAATTGTCTGTAATACCCCAAAAGTCCCTAAGACTAGATCCATGAATTGTGAGTTGAGATATTTTAACGCTTCAAATTTTTGAGCGAAGTTTGAAGCCGTATGGATATGTAGATAGGCCCAAACATACTAAATTATTATGAAAACTAGGTGTTAATATCAATTCTTAAGTGTGGGAAGTTCATTGGATGAAAATAAAGGTCATAAGGAACCTCTAGCACAAAGTTGAGTTGAGAGCCTTTTTACCGATTGAGTTTTCATATAGGTTCTTGTAAGGATCAATTTCAAAAAACCATAACTACTAATTTATGAAGTGATTATGGGAGATTCAACATGTAAAATTGTATCCTTTAGGTCTTCTTTCCAAGACACTTGACTTTGCATCAATCGCAGTTCGGAGTAAAAAGTTAAGAGAAATTTAGTGGAGCACTGTCAGGTGTGATGGGAAGAGTGATGGCCCGTCAAGCACCTAACGGCCCTTCAAGATTTCTCCATCACCCTTAACTAGAATCTTCAAAATTCCACCCCAAAGTGACGAGCAAGTTGACCGTCCATCAGGGGAATGACGGCCTGTCACTTGGGGCATCACAAGGGGATTTTAGGGCTCTTAAAAGTCGCCTTAAATGATTTTTTTGGCATTGTTCTGCCTCCAGATCAACCCTATCAATTCCAAGAGCTCTCCTCAACCCTGCTAAGGCAAGGTAATCATTCTCAAATCTATCACAACATAAATCAATGAATTTCTTCATAATTCTAACATCAAAATCATCTCCCTATCTCTAGCAAGGTCATGAACAATCTTTGAGTTCCAAGACTTAAAATATTGAGCACTCCTATTTCCTCCAAGGTAAGTAACTTGATAAAATCCAAAATACACTCTTCTTTATAAAAGAGCGTAAACATTTGTTGTATCAAAACAAAAATCCCGACGGATGTCGGGGTCGAATCCCACAGAGACTAACAAATGATATGTACAAGTGTTGTTTGGAAAATTGAAATTAGTTCGCACCACTCAAAAATAACAAAAAATAAACATCTTGGGGGAGACTTGATGTTAAAGATATGGTATAGATTCGAACTCGGCTAATTAGAATAGCAAAGTAACCAAAGTTGTCGACAATAATGAGAAAGACTACAGGTGTGGTGTAGATGATGTGCTAATTAAATAAGGCTATGCTAGATCATCTCATTAGTTAAAATTGTGTAAATAACTTTGGATAGGTGGGAATTCTATATTTTTCAACCTCATAAATGCCTCTTGCTAGAGTTCTTTCAAACCAGTAGACACAATTAAATCAACCCAATCAAGTTTGGACTAATTGCAGCATTAATCTCTAGCTGTTAACTATTAATTAGGAATGAGAATATGGGTTTGGCTATATCTAGCCCAGCTCCACAACATCACATCCATTTCCACCATTAAATTCTCTCCCAATACTCAATTATTCTCTTTCAAGCAAAAATCTACCCACATCTGCAACTATGGATCTTCCATTATAAATTGGAAAGAACTTAACAGATTTGTACTGATTAAATAATATTGAGATGAATTTAGAAATACCCAATCTAATTAAGCAAGATGAATCTAGCAATACCCAATCTAATTAAGGACTCATCACCACACACCTCTAGTTAATGATTTAGCTACTTATGGTTAAGAAATTAACAAGAATATTTAACAATAAACTCATTGATTTCAATAATAAGAGTAGCAAATTCAAATTCAGCAATAAGTCTTCAACAATGGTGGTACCTTGCTATAGAGGAAGAAGAAGAAAAAGAAAAACAATCTTTTATAATTTCCACCAATAGAATTCTACTTTCATCTTCTCCAAAGAGAATGTTCTCAAAAAGCTAAAAGTTAAGATCTCCTAGATACAGAGTACTTCTCTCTATAATATATCTAAAAGTAGGGTACCAAGACTCTCTTTTTTAGTGTTGGACAAACTTTCCCCTACTCAGGCATTCTGGTACTTGTGAGAGTACTAACTGTTTTCTGGTTACATTCTGCAAATCGCCGACTATAATTGGATGCTCCTTCAGTGATTTTTAGTGTCCTTCGGCGGCTTCTTCGGTGATTTGCCAGCCTCCAACCGTTCTCCGCCAATTTTTTTCTCTTTGATCCAGCACGTTCAGGTGTCAGTAGGCGAGTTAACCGGTGATTCACTGATTGATGTCCGCGACTGTCGATTGCTTTAGTTTCCCAAAGTTGTAATCTTCTACTTTCGGTTGGTGTTTCACTGGTCTTCTCCAGTGAAGCGCCAGTTTTCACCTAATTCCCTTCTTTTTACTCCACTTCTTTCTCTTTTCTTCAAATCAGATATTTGCACACAAGTAGTACTGTGCATATTTTTGGTAGTACTTTCTAGTACCAAGTAGGCCAGGGGTTCTAAGAACTCAGTTCTCATAACTACGTGCCACCATAGGTATATATTCATGTTCAACCCTTGGGGATTCACGAGTGATATCACGCCTTAATTGTTCCTTGGCTTGGCAAGCCTGGGATGGCTCTGCCAACTTGAGCAAGATAGTTGGGTTTCATGTAAGCTCTCTCATGATGATGTCAGTTATGATGTGTCTCCCACTGTTCCTCATGTTTTAAGATATCCATGTCCGGTGTTTATGATATCATGTTTTATAGTATGATTGACCCATTAATCAGTTTATGAGTTTTACTTATGATTTCAAACATGCTAAACCATATGATTTTTACTTTCAAAACCTTGGGTCATTACGGTTCAGTTTATGATGAATATTTCATGCTTATGACTACCTCACGACTATGATTTTAGCATGTTGTCCCTACTCTCATGTTTTAGCTTATCTTATACTCATGGTCTTATTTTACTGATTTACAAGAATATTTACTTACTCTACATAGTCAGTACATTCAAAGTACTAATTGCATATTCTATACTATATTGTTTCATGACATAGGTTCAGGCAACCAGTCTCAGCCTCGCCGTTAGCCCCGCTCCTACCTCTATTTAGCTCAGTCTCCATTTGTTGAGTCCTCATCTTATAAGGAAATTTATTAGCTTATGATGTTATGTTCTTGTCTTTTAGTTTTAGACTTAGTGAGCTAGTTGGAGGTGTTGTCCTATCAGCTCATCTTATGACTAGAGGCTTTCAGGCAATTATGTACTAGATGGTTCAGCTTTGTGACTTGTCGTTCTTTTTCATGCTTTATATCATTTAGACTTCTGCTTGTCAATGTTTGTGATTCATTTCCTCTTTAATTATGCTCTTATTCATTCTATGTATGTTCCATAGGTTAGCTTAGAGCCATTCATGGGTCTAGGTCCCGTGTTGTGGTTGGGGGTCCATGCTCGGGTCGTGACTGCGTCCCACCAATAGACCTCTTTAAGATCATGATATATTTTCATAGCCAAGATGAATAGAATACCGTGAATGATATGCCTCAATCATAATATTTTCCTGAAGTCTCGTAGTATTAGGAAAACATAATCTACCTTGGCACCTTAAGATGATATCTCCTTCAAGCTCAAACACTATAATCTAATATTGGTGGATTCTTTATTTATATTGCAGTAACATGGGGTCATCGTACTGTCTTTATTTCACTTCTGTTACTAGGAATGTCTTGCACTATTTTGAACAATCATTCTACCATCTTCGGAGTCCAAGAGCCTGACTCCTAAGTTAGCCAATATGTAAAGTGCTTATTGATCATGCTGTCATCAGGATCACGATAGACCGGTGATAAAGTCCTTATTGATCATCTCCCACTTCCACTCAGGGATATGATGAAGCGCATACCTGCACATTTCTTATACATAATTTTTCCCATACTTTATAATGTTTTGAGGAAATATTATGTGTATTTTCATGTGTTTATGTTATATATTTGTGAAATTAGCTAACACACATGATTAGATGCTTTCAGGGCTAATAATGATAGATTTGGGGTGTATTTGAGGCTTTTGGAATGCATGTGAAGAAAATGGACCAAACGAAGCAAGAAAAAGGCCAAAAATGAGTGCACTTCCATGCCCGCGCGGCCAGAAGCATAGCGCATAGCTACACCTGCACGACCAAAGGCGCGAGGTGCTTTCCAGCGCACACTACTAGAGGTACGACGCGGGAGGTGATTGGTGCAATTCCAGGCACGAGGCACCCTTCCTTCAGCGCGATGCAGTGCACGACGCGACAATATGTGTGGCGCAATGCCAGGCGTCAGGTGCTGGCGTCCCAGCGCGACAGTGTGCGCGATGTGGCCCTAGTGTTGTGTGATGCCCTACGCGGCGTGCCAAGCTTGTTCAAATGGCTAGCAGTCAAATTCCACTTCAACTAGGAAAATAAGCTACAAATCCCAAATAAAATCCGCAAAAAGAAAAAGAAGGAAAAAATATCTATTATAAATACCCTTTATTTCTTTGCAAAGAAAAGCCATGTTTTAAGAAAAGTTTTAGAGAAGTTTTGATAAGTCTTGGACTTAGAAGTCTTATATCACCAAACTCTTTGAGATACTTGTTATCGAATTGTTCTTCCTTGTTTTTGCAATAATCAAATGAATTTCTACCTATCATCATTGTAAGTATTAATTTATGCTTTTGTGTATTAATGCATGAATTTACTTGTAATTATGAGAGGCTGAAATCACCATAACAAGGGTTGTGGGAACTATGATGAATTAACACAAATAGGTAAAAATACTTAGTGATTCTTGAACGGGGTTTATGCATGTATTGTATTTTCCTTTGTTTTAATTTTTTATTAACAGTTGCAAACATTGGAAGTTTCCTTATTCTTACTCACCAGATGAAGGGAGTAGTGAAAGGGAATAGGGATTAACAACGGAAATTTGAGGCTATCAACCCTCATCTAATAGCTTGACCTTTTCCGGAAATAGCTAATCCGATATCAAGGTTAAGAGTTAGTTAAGTATGCATACGCATACATACCAAGTTACATGGTGATAATCATCTAAATTGGGGACCAACCATTTAGGTGAAGTTAACTTATCGATATTGCATGCTAAGCACATGAAGAGATCACTAGTATAAAATGCCTTGTGGTTATGAAGTCATGGGGAACACTCACCCTACTTAGTTGCATTAATTTGGAATTAATTTTCACCTTCTCTCAACAATATTGCTTGTTACTTTTACAAATTTCCCCCTTAGGAGATATTTGACTCAAAAGCACAAATACTAGCGTTTTTCTATATCCTTCCATATTTCCTGTAGGATCGACCCCAACCTTTGTTGGGTTCTATATTTTACATCGACCGCTTTATATCTTATTATGAGATGTAATTTGGGAGACATCAAATTTTGGCGCTGTTTCCAGGAAATATGGCTTAGGATTAGATTAATTGCTTGTGTTTAACTTTTAGTCTTTATTTCCTATTTTTCATTTTTTTGTATTTTTTGACGTGTCACAGGGCAGCGTGATGAAACAAGTGGCGAAGATGTGACCACGGTCTCAACAGGTATCTTGATGAAGTCCGAGAAATCAAGATACCTGTATCGTGCTACGATGTTAAATCAGGCGCTACTTGGGAGGCAACTCGAGATGATTTTTTGTTTTGTTTTGTTTCATTTTTACGTGTTTGTTCAAGTGTGTAGGTGTTAAGTCAGAATTTATAAAGAATTTGGAGCATGAAATGCATAGATGGGGGAAGCTGCTCTTGCCCCCACAGACAAGGAGGAGTAGAGGACCAGGGAGTTCTGTTTTCACTCTTTTACTTTATGTTTTGTTGTTTTAGCACCGGGGAAAATGTTACTAATCAAGTGTGGGGTGGGAGAAGTGACCTTCATATTACCATGCATGCCTTAATTGCTAAATTTAGACATGGTAGGCCTAGTTTTTTTTAGGATTTATGATTTATTTTGCATGCTTGAATGGTTTGTAGTAGTTTTTTTTGTTTTATTTTATTTTTGGTTTCTCTGATTTTTGTTTTCGATACTTTTTGGGTGGATAGTCCCTTAGAACCGATTAGAGAGTCTAGATTTTTTTAATTTTTTTATTGTTAGCCATTGAGTCATGATTTTGCCCGATGATGGATGGATGACGACCGTCTTAAGGGTAAATTAGTCATTAGGAAGAACAAGAACTTGGACCCTATGATGCTATATACTTCACTTTAGGTATCATTGAGACTTTATTAAATTCACTCAAAATGCATGAAAAAGGAAGAAACACTTAGTTTTTTTTAACTTGACTCATGTGCCTGAAAAGGAAAAAATGGGCTTAATTATGTTATGCATGCAATATGAATATATGTGTTTATGTGATCTAGATTTTCATTGTTAAACCATTTTGTGCCAATATGTGAGGAATTTTTTATGTACTCCATGCTTGCAAATTGATGCATAGAACTTGCCTGATGTGTTTGCAAAACGAAATAAGAATGATGGATTTAGGAAGTGATATAGGCATTTCTTTGGTAGCCTTATTTTAATCCTATTTTACCTACCTTGATTGTAATTATCCTAATTAGCTACGTTTGAGCCTTAGCCTATTCTTTTGATAGCCATATTAAAAGCTTAAATCCCTTTTTTTTCTATTGACTTGTACTTGATCCAAATGACTCCTAGAGTACTTTAGTGAAAAAATTTTGCATGACAGGAGCATAAGTGGAAATGTGAAGGGAAAAGCTAAAAAGATGTGAAAATTAGAAGAAAAGAAAAGGATGAAACATAATAAACAAGGAGGGTGATGTTAGTGGGAAAACAAAAAAAAGAGCTTTGAAATAATGATGATGAAAAAAGTTGTGAATTAAGCTCAGTAATGAAAAAAAATCCCCACTAATCACCTAAGTTGAAAAAAGTTGAAAAATAAAAGGAGGTATAAGGAGAAAATTTTAAAATTGAAGAAAGTGCTAAAAATCAAAGTGTTGTGAAGTGTTAAAGTTCTTAAGAAGATTAGTCACTATCTTGACCAAATAGTTTATACCCGTTCCTTAGCCTACATTACAACCAAATTTAAGTTCTAATTGATCCCTGATTCATAATTCTATATTAGTGGAGTATTACACTAAGGGCAATCCTATGGGTCATCTTTTGCATATATGTTGATTTCTTTGGGAGAGTGAGTGGATTTTGTTATATTTATGCTCAAGTTAATATTGTTTATATCTTGTGTGTGAAAGGGCATCTCTCAAAATTGTGAGGGGCACAATGGTGTAAGACTATGGTAAATCTGGATTGCTAAATTATATATGATTCATGTTGGCCCAAAATATGTCTTTGTGAGTTAGTTTTCAAAAAGCTAAGTGATTTCGAACTTTGACATTTTAATGTTGATCCTATATGCATGTGAGTGAATTGTTTGAGCTTCATTGGTTTGTCTTATGATCTTAAGTGCAAGTAGACCTGTTCATAGGATGGATTTTTTGCCTAAATGTGAGAAGGGAAGTAGTAGATTATTCGAGGACGAACAATAGTTTTAGTGTGGGATGTTGATGAAGGCCGTACCAACGCACTTCTTAGACATAATTTTGCCCATGCTTTACTACATTTTGAGGATAAATTATGTGTGTTTGCATGTGTTTATGTTATATGTTTGTGAAATTAGCTAACGCACATGATTAGATGCTTTCAGGGCTAATAATGATAGATTTGGGTGTATTTGAGGCTTTTGGAACACATGTGAAGAAGATGGACTAAATGAACCAAGAACAAGGCCAAAAATGGGTGCATTGCCATGCCCGAAAAACCAGTAGCGTGGCGCGCAGCTACACCTGTGCAACCAGAGGCACAAGGCACCTGCCTGCCCCACGCTACTAGAGGCACGACGCGGGAGGTGATTGGCGTAATGCCAGGCGCGAGGCGCCCTTCCTTCAGCGTGATTTAGTGCGCAACGCAGCAGTATGTTTGGTGCAATGCCAGGGGCAAGGCGTCGGCCTCCTAGCGCGACAGTGTGCGTGACGTGACCCTAGTGCTACACGATGCCCTGCGCAGCACGCCAAGCTTGTTCAATCGGCTAGCAGTCAAATACTACTTCAATTAGGAAAATAAGCTACAAACCCCAAACCAAATCCGCAAAAGGAAAAAAAACGCAAAAAAATCAATTATAAATACACTTTATTTCTTTGTAAAGAAATCCCAAGTTTTAAGACAAGTTTTAGAGAACTAAGTCTTATTTCACAAAACACTTTGATATACTTATTATCGAATTGTTCTTCCTTGTTATTGCAATAATCAAGTGAGTTTTTACCTATTATCGTTGTAAGTATAATTTATGCTTTTGTCTATAAATTATATGAATTTACTTATAATTATGAGAGGCTAAAAGATCCATAACTGGGGTTGTGGGAACCATGATAAATTAACACACATAGGTAAAAATACTTAGTGATTCTTGAAAGGGGTTTATTCATGTATTTTTTTCCTTCATTTTAATTGTTTATTAGGAGTTGCAAATGTTGGAAGTTGTCTTATTCTTACTCACCGGATCAAGTGAGTAATGAATGGGAAAAGGGATTAACAATGGAGATTTGAGGCTATCAACCCTCAACTAATAGCTTGACCTTGTCCAGGAATAGCTAATCCGTTATCAAGGGTAAGGGTTAGTTAAGTATACATCCGCATACGGATCAAGTTGCATGGTGATAATCATCTAAGTAGGGAACCAAGCATTTAGGTGAAGTTAACTTACCGATATTGCATGCTAAGCACCAGAATAGATCACTACTATAAAATGTCTTGTGGTTATGAAGTCATGGGGAACACTCACCCTAGTTAATTGCATTAATTTGGAATTAACTTTCACCTTCTCTCAACAATATTGCTTGTCACCTTTACAAATTTCCCTCTTAGGAGATAAGTTACTCAAAAGCACAAATACTAGCGTTTTTCTATATCCTTCCATATTCCCTGTGGGATCGACCCCAACCTCTTTTGGGTTCTATATTTGACATCGACCGCTTTATATCTCATTACAAGGTGTAATTTGGGCAACATCAGAGTACTATATTCTGAGCCATGCCATATGGACTTTTGTGCTAGAATTTAACCTACTAACAATTCGTACATTTAGCAACAAAATCCACAATATCTCTTCATAACGTTCTACCAATAGACTTCCCTTAAGTCATGGTACATTTTATTGGAATCTAGGTGAATCAAATACCTAGGACTATGTACTTGTACTATGATTCTACCTCTGAGACCATCTATGTCTGGAACACATAACCTGTATTGATACCTCAGTATACCATCTCCCCCTTGTGCGCAAACTAACACTCTTTGCTTATGAACTTCTTCCTCCAATCGGAGCAAGATGGGATCTTTGTTCTATTTTTCTTTAACTTCCATGAGTAGAGATGATTCAACCATATTCTAGAAAAACATACTACCTTTGTCAAAGACTAGATGATGAACCCCCAAGCGTGTGAGTTTATGCACATCCTTAGCTATCTTTTTTGTTACATCCTCTACACGAGTGGCACGAATAGTACTCCCCATAGACAACCTACTAAGAGCATTAGAAACCACATTGGCTTTGCTGGATGGTAGAGAATACTCATATCATAATCCTTAAGCAATTTGAGCCCTCTCCTCTGTCTGAGATTCAACTCTTTCTTGCTAAAAATATACTAAAGACTTTTATGATCTCTGAACACGTCATCATGCACACCATAGAGATAATGAAGCCAACTTTTTAATGCAAACACTACTGCTGCCAACTCAAGTTCGTGCATCAGATATTTCTTCTCATGAACCTGGAGTTGTCTTGAACCATAGGCTATTACTTTACCATTACGCATCAATACACAACCAATTCCTACTCTGTACGCATCACAATATACGAGTTTTATACCCTCTAGTAGGGTCAACATTAGAGCAGTAGTCAATCAAGTTTTCAATTCCTAGAAGCTTTTCTCACAAGCTTTAGACCATTGAAACGCCTTCTTCTGCAACTTAGTTAACGGGGTAGCTATGGACGAAAACCCTTCTAAAAACCTTCTATAATAGCCAGCAAGACCCAAGAAACTCCTAATGTCTGATGGGGTTATAGGTCTGGGCCAACTCTTTACTTCTTTAATCTTTCAGGAGTCTACCTAAATACCTTTGTTACAGATTATGTGGCCTAGGAATGACGCGGATTTTAACAAAAATTAACACTTAGAAAAATTGGCGAATAGCTCTCAGTCCTTAAGAGTCTGAAGAACTATTCTGAGGTGACTAGCATGATCCTCCTTACTTGTAGAGTAGACTAGGATGTCATTGGTGAACATAATAACAAACATATCTAGATACTACTTAAACACTCTATTCATGAGGTCTATGCATGTTGGAGGAGAATTAGTCAAATCGAAGGACATGACAAGGAAATTGAAGTGACCATAACAAATCTTGAAAGCTATTTTAGGAATGTCACTCTTTCTAACGTTCAATTGATACTAGTCTGATTTGAGGTCTATCTTAGAGAAACAAATGGCACCTTGAAGTTGGCCAAACAAGTAATTGATTCTAGGTAGGGGATACTTATTCTTGATGGTGACTTTTTTCAACTAGCAGTAATCAATATCAATTTTGAAGATACCACCTTTCTTATTCACAAAGAATACTGGAGAGCCACAAGGTGAAACACTTGGGTGAATGATACATTTATCGAAGAGGTCTGTTAATTTCTCTTTTAACTCTTTCAACTCAGCTGGAGCCATTCTATATGGAAGAATAGAGATAGGACAAGGGCTAGGAAGGACATCCATTCAAAAATCTATTTCCCTATCGGGAGGGACTCCGGGAAGATCATTTGTAAACACCTATGGGAACTCATTCACAATTGGAACTGACTGAAGGGGTGGTATGTTAGCATTAAAGTCTCTAACTCTGACTAAGAGATAACTACACCCTTTAGAAACTAACTTTTTATCCTTATGGTATGAGATGAAATGACCATTAGGCATAACGGGACTACCTTCCCAAACTAAGACTAACTCATATAGAAACTGGAACCTTACCACTTGGGTCCTATAATTGGCCAAGGCATACCAAGAGTACAACCAATCC
>JACEIK010003209.1:158187-174892 GCA_018107945.1 Datura stramonium
TTTGGGAGAGAGAGTGAAATTGTGTGTGCATGCCCCTGCATGAAACGATTTAGAGTTCATGTGATCTAAAAGAGGGGGAAAATTCTCTTGTGATGTGAGGCACATGCTTGACGAAAGAATGAAATTCGTGTCGGATATCTTGGTCAGCTAATTTGCATGAGTTTGCCGATATCGAGAGTCAATTCTTGAGCTAGGAGGTCGTGATTTATTGAGTGTCATTGTAATGATGATACTATGCATGTTTTCTTGATGGTTTGTTGTGAACATAATCGGTATAACCGTAGCTCGGATTGTCGAGCCAAAGTAGCCATGATGGGATATCAATTTCATGAGGTGTATGAGTATTGTTCGAGATGTGAGGGGCAGCTGCTTGACGAAGAACAAATTCGTGTCGGATATCTTGGTCGCTAATTTGCATGAGTTTGCCGATAATGAGTCGATTCTTTGAGCTAGGAGGCCTTGATTTATTGAGTGTCATTGTAATGATGATAATATGCATGTTTCTCTTGATGATTTGTTGTGAACATAATCAGAGATAACCGTAGCTTGGATTATCGAGCCAAAGTAGCCATGATGGGATATCAATTTCATGAGGTGTATGAGCATTGTTCGAGGACGAACAAGATTTTAAGTGTGGGGTAGGTGATCGTAAGCATATTTATATGCCAAATTGAATATACAAATATATCATTTTTGCCTTGTTTGTCCAACAATGTGTGTACATTCTCATGTAAATTGTACTGAAGTGTGATTTTATACTAACCAACATGATTAGCGTTGTTTTGCAGGAAAAACATGCTTTTATGGAGTTAAATGACATGTTGGGAGAAATCGGAGATGAACTCGGGAACGAGCAACGAAGGTGGAGAAGCAAGGCTCAAGGGCTCCGCGATGGAGCCGTGACACGCCGCCATCGCTGAGGATGCAAACAAGCTTGGGAGTTGCAAATTTGAGAAATTCCAAGGAGGGTCCGCGATCAAGCCGTGGCACGTTGGAATTAATGATCCCAGACCTTGACATTCCAAATGCTGAGGGTCCGCGGATTGCACCGTGGGCACGCCGGGCATGCCCGCGCTGCATGCCGTGCCACATTGGGAGAAACACCGCGGCCACACTCAGAGAGAGCTCACAGCTAGCACGTGCTCACGGAGGCCTGCTCCGCGATGCACTCCGTGACACGTTGCTTGTTATTCCGGGGAAAAATTATCCCTAGTATAAATAGAACACTTAGGTTCATTTTTAATTATTCGACTTGCGGAGCAAGAACGCGGGTTACAGTGCTTTGAGGACGAAAATTTTTAAGGTTTTCTCTATCCCTTTCTTCTTCCTTTCAATTGTTTGCATGATTTCCATTCATTTAATGATGTTCAATCCACAAATGAGTGGCTAATTCCTTTCTTGCTGAGGTTATGAACTATTGTATTGAAATGTAATTATTGATTATCCGGTTGTTTCATCTTTTCTTCTATGGTTGTTCTATTTAATTCTTGTTCTTACTACGTTAATATCTGCCCAATGTTAATGTAAATCCAAAAGTCCTAAGCCACCCGAGGGCAAGAAACTCGAAAGTTGTGAATTAATAGGATATGATCTGTTCTTTGTTTGGGAAAATTGGGAATTGATTTACCTTCGTGGATAGAAATATACCCGAAAGTCGTATTAGTCAAGTGTGGAATCGGTTTCGTATGGCTAGAACATGAATTTCTTCTTATCAGCGTAAATGTAGGTGGAAGGTTCATGATTCTTAAGTTGGGTTAAATACTTAATCCATAGGCATAAGTTCCGACTAGCAACCGGAGAAAAGATAAACCAGGTAGCTTGATAATTAGTTTCTTTACATGTTCGTTGTAACCTCGGCATGCTCACATTCATAGTTATGACTCAATTGTATAGATATCTCACTTTAGTATAAAATAGTTTCCAAAATATAAAAACTCTTCTTTGAAGTCAGGAGAAGCACTCTCGGAGAATGCTATACTAACTCAAGCAGAATAGAGTCGACTAATTAGGAGCGAACTTTCTATGAAACTCCATATGGATCACTAACCTATATCATCGCCGTATATGGTCAAGAGATTTCTAAATATGCTAGTAAAACGTTAGTTTAAATCGTGAATATAAATCAAGATAGATCATGAGAGTAAGGACCACTTGCTAAAGGCCATATATCTGAGATATACATAATCATAAGCTATTCAACATAACTCGAACATAATGACCCTAGATTTAGAAACATATATCATATAGTGTACCATACTTGAAAATATAATTGAAATCTTAAAAACTAATAAATGGGTCAATTGTTGTATAAGACATAATATCATAAGATCTGAACATGAGTAACTGAAAACATGAGGAACAATGGGAGACTTTTCATAACCGAAAACCATCACATATGCATGATGATCCCATGTCTTACCCACGTGGAGGAGAGTAGCCATCCTAAGCGCTGGGTTGTGAAAAAGGAAGAATATCGCGTGATATCGCGGTTGTGCCCTTGGGCGGGAAAACACTATCTTGAGAGGTTTGAAATAAGACTATATCCTACATTGGCCCCTAGTTCAGAGACCAGGCCCTAATCCCTAGACTACCAAAGTGCAAAACACTACTCAAAACATGCATATTTCTCATATAGTCATATTCCTCAATGCATAGCTTAAATATGAATATCGGGAAGACTAAAACTTCCAAAACTAGGTCAGTGGGAACCATGGAGAATTAAAAACTAGGGTTTGCGTGACTTTGATTCTAAACAAATACTAAACGCTTGTATTATATTCTTCATGCTTAAATGTTTCTTATCAGGGAAACGTTAGGACTTGTCCGAGTTCTTTACTTGCTTGAGCTAAGAGAGGCAGAGATTAGGAAAAAGAATTACAACAAAGCCTTGATCTTGATGATCATTGTATTAACTTTAGCTGTGGTCGTAGGATAGTTAAATTTACCAATTGATAACGGTTAAATTAAAATCACTCATGAGACCTTACCCTATGATTGAGTAAAGTCATCAATAAAAATTCTAAGTAGCTCATTTGGATGAACCCTAGTTATCACTACAAGTAAAATATTGGGATAGATCTCTAGTGTAAAACTCTAAGTAGTTATAAATCCATATGGAATAGTTACTCCTAGTTAGTTGCATTAATTTGGAAACAACAATCACCTCGACACAATTACTTATTAATCTTCTTCTTAGGAAATAATTGACTCAAAAGCTTAGATACTAATATTCTTCTATATCCATCCATATTCCCTGTGGGTTTGACCTCAACCTCTAGTTGGGTTCTTTATTGACAACGTCCGCTTCATACTTCAATAGGAGGTGTGGTTTGAGCATTATTTGCAAAAGTGGTCCCGTTGTCTGGGAATAATATTAGGATTAGATTAATTGCTTGTGTTTAAGTTTTAGTCTTTATTTTCTTTTTTGTTTTTCATTTTCTGACGTGTCACAGTACAGCATAGTGAAACAAGGGACTAAGATATGACCGACGGCCTCAATGGTATCTTGATTTAAGTCCGAGTAATCAATATACCTGCACGTGTCAAGGCTGTTACAAATCAGTACAGACTGGGAAGCAACCCAAGATAAATTTTTTAATTTAATGTGTTTGTTCAAGTTTGCGGTGATAGGTCAAGATTTTCAACAAACATTGAGCTTAAACGTTGAAATTAGGGTGCAAACTCGCCGGACAAGGACAGATGGCATCACAAGCAGCCAAGAAGCACAAGTCCTCAGGCGAGTGCGCAAGAAAGGCACCAGCCGATAGGCGTGACATGCACATATGTTGGCGCAGCTGTGCAAGCGATACCCAGCACTCCGGCACTTTCGCACCCAGCCAGCAACAGCTCGGCGCATTCAACGCGACGAGGCATGTGTCCCGTGCAATTAAAAATTTCAGTGGAAAAATATACTTTCCACCTTTTAAGGAGCATTTAAAGCCCTTAGACCTAAAAAAAATTTCTGCTCACTTTCACAAAGATCCGCACCTCGCACCCCTCAAAAATTCCCAATCAAACTCTCTCAAAACTTCATGTAATCATCAAAATCTTCCAAATTTTTTCACCTAAAACACAAATATATCATTTTTCTTGTAAAACCTCCACAAATGGCACCAAAGTTAAACAAGGGGAAAGGAGTGGCTTCTTCAAGCCATGGGTCAAAAAGAGCAAGGAGACCTAGTGAAGAGGAGCATGAAGAGAGAGTATGGCACCACCACCATTGAGGAGATATGGTCTCCATTGGGTCACAAAGAAGGAAGGTAAAAATGGCCTTGCTGAACATAAGGAATCTAAATAATCACATTATATGTTTATTGATAGAAATTGGTTGTCACTAGTTTTCCCTCACATGGTAGATAGGATACTCACCCTTGGTCTTGGTTTTATGTTTAATGCACCGGGTGATTGTAATTGAATATGGGTGAGAATATTCTTGCAAATTGATGCCAAAAGAAAGGTCGAACCAAGTTTAAATTAGGGTCAAATTATTGAGTTTGCACCTATGGCTTGAATAGATTACTTAGACACCTAATGTTGACCCATAACCAAGGATGCTGGTTAAGAAACTCCACATGAACATTAGACACATACTCGTGTGTCCCTAACTCTGTTTTATGGTGGACTCGCCACCAACAATTTGAATATCATGTTTTGCTTCCATATGCTTACCTAAATAGAGAGGCACAAGTTTGGTTAAAAATAGTATGTGCTTGTTTAGTGCCCAAAAACATGTAAACCATGGACTAGAGAAAGAGTGTGTCTTATATATAAAATTGAATGATTGGAATTCAAATTAATGTGGGGGTGATCTACAACAATGTGTTGAAAAGAGAAAGGTAAAGAAAGTTCAAAACTTTGGATTTGGGGGTCTCTTGACCCGATTTTTGCGAGGGCACAACATTTAGTGAGGAGAGAAGCGGTACTCATAGACCCGCTATGATCCTATAAAAAGGAGACAAAAAAAAGAACTGGAGGGTATAAACGGTCCAAGCCTACCGTTAATGAACGTAATGCACGAATTGACAACATGTTGTGCCACTTGTGGTATGCAAATTCTCCAACTGGTGGATGAATGGTGTAATTGAGGAGAAGCTACAAATAACTTAACATATACTCAATCTTACGAACGAGCACTCGCAGCCCTTACAGAGTTGGGCATGGATATGAGGAGCCTCTTGATGATGATGTGGCCATGGAAGATGAGATGGGCGCAGTAGACTCCTGACATAGAGTATAGTGATGATGAGGATGAGGATTCTCGTGGACGTGTGGCTCGCTCTTCCCCCGCACAACGAGGAGTGAGGCACAGTGGTTCTTCTTTCACTATGTTGGCCTTTATGCTTATTTGTTTTAGCAATGGGAATGGGGCAAGGTGACTAATTATGTGGGTGGAGAAGTGAACTTCATATTACCATGCATCTTTAATTGCTAAATTTGCAAATGGTAGGCCTAGTTTTTTTTGGAATTTATGATTTATCATTCATTCTTGTGGGTTTGTAGTATTTTTTTAGTTTTATCTTACTTTGGGTTCCTCCTGGGTTTTTTGTTTTCGGTACTTTTCAGGTGGATAGTCCCTTAGAACCGATTAGAGAGTCTAGATTTTATTTATTTGGTCATTATGTTTAGTCATATTCATGGCTTTGCCCGATGATGATAGACACTACCATCTTAAGGGTAAATTAGTCATTATGAAGAAAAACTTAGACCCCACGAATGCTAGGTGCTTCACTTAGGTATCTTGAGACTTTATTAAATTCACTCAAAATACATGAAAAGGATAGAAACACTTAGTGTTTTGGAACTTGACACTTGTAGCTTTGAAAAGAAAAAATGGGTTTAATTATATTATGCATGCAACTTTGAATATATGTGTTTACGTGATCTTGATTTCCATTGTTAAACAATTTTAAAGCACATGTATGAATTTTTTATATACTCCATGCTTGAAAATTGATGTCTAGAACTTTCCCTGTGTGTGCAAAGCGAAATAAGAATGATGGATTTAGAAAGTGATATAGGCATTTATTTGGTATCCTTGTTTTTATCCTATTTTACCTACCTTGATTGTAATTATCCTAGTTAGCAATGTTGAGCCTTAGTCTATTCTTTTGATAGCCATATTACAAGCTTAATCCCATTTTGTTCATTGACTTGTATTTGATCCAAATGACTCCTAGGGAACTTTAATGAAAAAAATTTCAAGGAAAGGGGTGCTAAATGGAGAAGTGAAGGGAAAAGCTAAAAAGTGTGGTGAATTAGAAGAAAAGAAAAGGGTGAAAATTTGCTAAACAAGGAGGGTGATTGTTAGTGGGAAAACAAAAAGAAGAAAGAGCTTTGAGGAAAAATGATGATGAAAATGTGTGAATGAGCACAATATTGAAGAAAAAATCGCCACTAGTCACCTAAGTTGAAAATTCAAAATAAAAGGAGGTATAAGGAGAAAATCGGAAACTAAGGAATGTGCTAAAAATCAAAGCATTGTGAAGTATTAAAGTTCTTAGGAGATTAGTCACTATCTTGTCCAAATAGTTCCTACCCGTCCCTAGCCTACATTACAACAAAATTTAAAGTCCTAATTGATCCTAGATTCAAAATTATGTTGAAGTGGAGTACTACACTAAGGGCAAGCCTACGGGTCGCCTTTTTTGCATGCATGTTGAGTTCTTTAGGAGAGTGAGCGGAAATTGTTATATATATGCCTGCTAATATTGTTTATATCCTGCAGGTGTGAAAGGGCATCTATCCAAATTGTGAGGGGCACAATGGAATTTGGTAAATCTTGATTGCTTAATTACATATAATTCATGTTAGCCCAAAATATGTCTTGATGAGTTAGATTTCAAAAGCTAAGTGATTTCGGAATTTCACATTTCAATGTTGATCCTATATGCATGTGAGTAGATTGTTTGAACTTCATTGATTTGTCTCCTGATCCTAAGTGCAAGTATACCTATTCGTAGGATGAATTTTGTGCTTAAATGTGAGAAGGGAAGTAGTAGATTGTTCGAGGATGAACAATAGTTTAAGTGTGGGGTGTTGATGAAGGGTGTACTTACGCACTTCATAGACATATTTTGCCCATACTTTACTATGTTTTGAGAACAAATTATGTGTGTTTACATGTATTTATATTATATATTTGTGAAAAGGGCTAACTAATGTGTTTAGATATTTTTAGGGCTAAAAGTGATTAATTCGGGTGTGATTGAGACGTCTGGAATGAAGATGAAGAAGAAGGAATGAACTAAGCAATATTAATGGAAAAAATAATGCACTGGCACATTGGCCCTACAAGCTACAGGAGGCAGCAGCAACACTCGTGCACTGCTAGGTGCGAGGCAGCAGCAACACTGGCGCATTGCCAGGCACGATGCACTGCCTTTCCAACGCTATGCAACATGTGACGCGACACAGTTTCCTGCATGATGGCAAGGGCGACGCAGCACTAGAGAGGCGCATTGGCGTAGGTGACACGTCAAGGGGTTTCAAATGGTCAAAAGTCATCTCCTACTTCAACTAGGAAAAGGAGCTTCCAATCCCAAATCAAATCAACAAAGGAACAAGAAAAGCATCAAACTACTACTATAAATACCCTTTACCTTTACGTAATAAGTGGTCTTGGGTCTTACGTCTTAAACATAATTTAGATGACACAATTGAGAGGTACAATTTACAATTTAGATTTGAGAGTTAGTTTTACATTAAGATAAGAATTGTTCGATTGTTCTTCTGAATTCTTGCATTAATCAAGTGAAGGTTCTTCCAATCATCATTGTAAGTATTGATTTGTGTTTTTTATGAATGCTATTAATTTACTTATAAACATGATAGGCTAAAACTTCCACAACTAGGGTTGTGGGAACCATGGTGAATTTACAAACTAGGGTTTGCACGACATGATTCCAAACCAATACTAAACACTTGTATTGTATTCTATTAATTCTTAAACATTTCTTAACAATGCGCAACATTAGGACTTGCCCCAACTCTTTACTTGCTTGAGCCTAGAGAGGTAGAGATTAGGAAAAGAGAAAATACAACAAAGGCTTGACCTTAATTATCATTGTATTAACTTGAGTTGTGGTCGCATGATAGTTATATTTGGGACTAATTGATAATGTTTAAATTGAAATCTCTCATGAGGCCTTACCTGGTGATTGAGTAAAGTCATTCAATAGGGATGAACTAGTCGTTTTGATGAACCCTAGTTATCAGTTCTACAAGTAAAGTATTGGGATAGATCACTAGTATAAAACTCCAAGTTGTTATGAATCCATGGTTCCCACAATCCTAGCTATGGAAGTTTTAGGCTCTCATAGTTGCAAGATTGTAATTTTTATTCATGTTTAAATACATAAATCAATACTTACAATTATGGATGAGAGAAAAACTTCTTTGTATTGATCAGAAAAATCCTCAAGAACAATATGAAGATAAAAAGAAACAAGAAAAGGTTGATCACAAGTTGAATGACTCAATTCTCACGTCTAAGTCTCCCTAACTTCGTTGCTAATCAATCCTAATCACTCCTAATCACCTCTCTTCTCATGAAAATAAAATATAAAACTTATTTATACAGATATAAAAAATCCTTTTCCTAGGCTAACAAGGTGTATTTCCATAACTGAAGCCGCCTGGTCACAACCTGTCTTATGACACGTAGCAGGTAGGTATGGGTCGTACATGCTTCCCATATGTCATTGGCTGGCTAAATTTTGGCTAAGTGTTTGACCTTGGTACGACTCGTACAAGATTCCTATGAGTCATACTGAGCTTCTCTGGCTTGACTCTGAGACTTTGAAATTTTTCTGAAGTTCATCACTAGTGCGTTGGTACGACTCGTACCTTGCTTCCACGACTCATACTGCCTATCTGTAGTAGGAGTCATCCTCTTGTGCAAATCTTCTGAATCTTCCCACGACTTCTTCACTACGGCCTGTACAAGCTTTATACAACTCGTACTAAGAGTCGTAAGATGCACATCTTCATCCTTAGCCTTCTGAAACTTCTCTTAACCAGCAGTACTATTCGTAGCACCTTCCTACGGCTCGTACTAAGGACTGTGAAGCCTATTTTCTACACTTCCAATCTATATTTTGCACATTTTTTCTCCAACACCTATTTATCCTGTAACAAAAGAAAAAGTGCCTTATATCCATATAAATATACCTAAGTCCATGCTATTTTCTTAGTTTTGAGAGTCAAAAGTGTTGTAAACTCACACACATCAACACCCTCAACTTAAGAATTTTGCATGTCCCCAGGCAAAGAAAAAGAAAAACTAAATATGACACTCAACTAGAAAATAAACCTAGGATACTACAACTAATACTAAACAAAACTTGCACTATACATTCAAAAATTCTCTGACCCTTTTCCATGAACTAACATCAACTAATGTACCACAAGCAACCACAAAACATGATTAATAGGGATCAAGACATGTTATCCAGCTATCAGTAGGCAATCAAGTCATCACCAATATTTTTCACTCAGACCAATGGTAATAGTAAAAATAATCCATGTACCCTCACAACCAATGAAGTCCCCACTCACATCTATAGTGTCAAATATTGCATCGGACTAAACAAGCAAGGCGCTCACTCTCACAAAGAAGTTTCATGTATTATGCATCAGATACCATATGCTTGCCCTTATTTTCTCGGCTTTGATTTATCAGATGGTTGAATTAGGATCACTATAGGACTTGTTGTGGCTTGTAATAGAGGGTTTAGGGAAGTACATGATAATATTAAAGATTTTATAAGTGATTATCCCTTTCTTGGCACTATATACATTGGCTACACCAATCAACTATTTCACCCTTTATGCTTCTCATTCCTTTTCTTCCCTTTTCACCTATTTTATGTACATTTGTATGGGTGTAATGTATTTTCAACTTTTTCCAACATTTTTTTCTTTTGAATTTTCTTTTCCAAGATTTTCAACTTTTTTCATCTCTTTATTTTGTTTCTTTTCACCCCACACCTCATTTTTAACCTTTTCTCTTTTCTCTCCCTTTTTCTCGTTCCCATCACTTATGCACCCCTACTCTAGCGACCCTCAACTTAGGCATTTGGCCTATGTTGAGGTTCATAATATCCAAGGAAGGACCAGGACCAAAACAGGTTCATTATAAATAAATGGGTACGGTTAATCAGTGAAACTAAGGAAAATGATCTATTAAAGGCTCAAAATTGGGATCAAGGGAATCATATGATTTTGGTAGGGTTATTTAGTATAAAAGTGAGCTTAAACAAAAATGGCCTATGATCATATCCTAACCATCCATCCTTAGCCTATGCAAAGACCAACCAGGCAAGTTCTAGATCTTCAACACAATACTGAACTAAGTACTACACCTCACTTACTCATGGTACATGACTTATATTCACCTCACCTGTCTAGTTTATACATGTCTTAACAAGACTCCTCATGCTAATAAAATAAATGACATCAAAAGATCAATAGAAATCAATGTATGCAGTCAGAAATACATAGCTAATGCATAAAAAAATTTAAACAGGGTCAATTTTTTTCAAAAATCAAAACTAGTGTATTTTCATTGGCTGAGTACTCCTATGTTATTTCCTAATTGAACAAAAATCACAAAATAAGAAATAAAATCCTAAGCATACCGGTTCTACTACATAGCATGTCCAAGGGAAAAGAAACACGGCAAGAAAAACCCTCGGACGAATCAAAAACCCCAACAAAAATCACAAGTACACCCCCTCCCCTTTTTGAAATTAAGCTTCGTCCTCGAAGCATGAACTATAAGATCATAGGGAAGGGAACATACCTGTGGAACTCTAGATACTCCTATCGTCCTGCGAAGGAGGTTCCTCCATTGTAGTCGTGGCACTAGTGGTGGCTATCGCACTAAATGAAGTATCCACAGGGGGAGTGGTTACCCCTTCAGTAGTTTTGTCCGCTTCCACGGCCTCAGTGTCAATCTAGGTTGAAGGTGGCTCACCCGAAGGGTCACAGCCACTAGCAAGATCAGCCTGAGTCATGGTGGAGCTGCCTACTCCTCTAACTCACTCTTGCATCTCTAACATATGTTCGTCATGATTCTGCAGGCTCTCTTCTCTAGCCCACTTGCATTCTTTCCTTTCCTTCTTCCTCTTCTTCCTCAGACTATCCTCTCCAACATCCTCATCAGCTCTTTTCTTTCCCTTATCTCTAGCAGCTATCATTGGCCCCCAATAAGCCGCCAAGTCAATCTCCTCATCGAGCTCTGCATCTTGGTCTGAAAAAGTGGGGGCTACTATGGCTGCCGGTTGTCGTGATGACAACTCAGCTACTTGGCTCTGAAGAGCCCCCAAATCCTCACGAAGACTTCTTGTGTCTATCTACTCTACAATCCGCACATTGAATTAGCTCTCAAATCCATCCAAGTGAGCATGTAGAACCTGAGATACTGTATCTATCTCTGCCTTGACCCATGGCTTTACATTTTCCATCATAGCTTGAATTTTTCTATTCAGCCATGGTCAACCATTTAGTCAGTTTATGGTGGAAGTCATGAGGAACCAAAATATGCCCTGCTAGAGTTTTAGTCTGTAGGCTAGGTTGTGGTGTAGCTAAAGTGCTAGGAGCTAATTCTGAATAACCGTGGTCTACCAGTAGGAAGTGTTCGGCCTTAGTTAACTTGTCTACCACCACCTAAATGGAGTCATAATGTCGGGAGTACGAGGTAGGACTGTAACAAAATCCATATTTATTTCCTCCCACTTCCAAATGGGAATGCTAATATCCTGAAGTACACCTCCCGACCTCTGATGCTCGACTTTCACTTACTGATAGATTGGACATTTAGCTACGAATTCCGCAATATCCTTCTTCATACCATCCTACCAATAGAAGTTCCACTGTACGGGTCCTACAATTAATTGAAGCATATAATGCAAACAACCAATTCATGCCAAGAATAACATCAAAATCGGTCATGACTAACTCTACAAGGTCTGTGTAGGTAACCTTATGCAACACAATGACTGGGCATTCTCTATATACTCGTCTAGCTATGACCGAATCACCAACAGGGGTCGAAACTGAAAACGGTTCTGACAATGTCTCGGGACTAACTCCAAGGCTACTAGCAATGTAGGGAGTAATGAAAGATAAGGTAGCTCCTGGATCTAACAAGGCATAAACATCAATATGAAAGACACGCAACATACCAGTGACCACATCTAGCAAATTCTCCTACTCTTGGCGCGAGGCAAGGGCATAGAATAGATTTCGGCGCTGTCCCCACCTCCACTAGTCGATGCTCCTTGTGGAGCAAAATGGGTTGGAGCTGTTGCTGACCTACTAGTTTGTGCATGACCCCTATCATCACCCTGTCTTGCATATGGTCACGCTCGGCGCATGTGCCCAGATCTACCACACCCATAGCAAACATCTGAACCGAGCAAGCACTCCCCGGCATGACTCTTGTCGCACTTCCCGCAGGACGGAGAGGTATACTCCAACTGGGTGCCTCTCTGATCCCACGACCTTGAAGCCCTGCTACTCTACTCACCCCTGAGTTTGGATGTAACACTAGCTGATGATGGTGTTGGGGCTAGTGATTTTTGCTGAAACAGTGGAGGGTAACCACCACCGGACCTCTGATGCGAAAACCCATGGCTATCCGTCCGAGCCCTCTTTGCCTCCCTCTCCCTCGCTTGAGCTGCCTCCATCTGCTAGGCGTACCACACTATGCAAGGAAAGTCTGTATCCTGGGTAAGCATGGTAGTCCTGCAATCCTTGTCTAAATAACCATCCACACCATGAACGAATCGGCTCACCCACGCCCTCTGATCCATAACTAACTATGGGGCATATTTTGACAAACAAGTGAACACAAGAGAATACTCCAGCACTGTCATATTTCCCTTCTTGAGGTTCACAAACTCGGCTGCCTTCAACTCCCTCATCTTCAGAGGGAAGAACCTGTCGAGAAAGGCCATGTGGAACTCATCCCAGCTGATAGGGCCCGCTCCCGCTGCCCTGCTGTTCCATTGCTTGTACCAAATATGAGCGACTTCTTTTAGCT
This sequence comes from Datura stramonium, assembly GCA_018107945.1. Classification (NCBI taxonomy): domain Eukaryota; kingdom Viridiplantae; phylum Streptophyta; class Magnoliopsida; order Solanales; family Solanaceae; genus Datura; species Datura stramonium. Next base: position 171,233 of record JACEIK010003209.1, read on the forward strand.
GATAAGAAGCCAAGTCAACACACTCCCCATTTTTCACCCCCAAAACCTGAGTGACCTTCAAGATCCCTTCAATGAACTCATGTGGATCCTCGTCCACCTTTCACCCCATGAACTCCGGAGGGTTCATCCTCAAGAAGTCTCTAATCCGAGCCTCCGCTTCATTGCCATTCTGTGGGACCTGCGCAACAGCCTTCTGGTTGACTTGAGTGGTCAAGGCCTATGCCAACATCTGAATAGCCACTCGAAACTCAGCGTGGGAAACTAGCTCTGGTGCCTAGGGCTCCTGAACAGGTGGGGCTTGTTGATGCCCATGGTCATTGCCACCTCCGTGGCCTTTATCATTTCCATTCCTCCTTCCATTCATTCTTCTAGGAGCCATAATTCTGCAATCGCAAATTGCACGAATTAGAAGGATGGAGAGACTTTTCATCGCATGACATAGAACATGAAAGAACGGAACATTTCCTAAACGTCTAGTAGACTCTTCGTCATAGGTGTGGCGCGCTTCACACTCATGAAAAAGACTCTACTTAACGTGAACTTTAGACACCCTAGGATACTTCAACCCTATTACTCTGATACAAAGTTTGTCACGACCTGAATGTACACCCAGATTGTAGACACGGGAAAAGGGACCCCAAGAGACCCCAAGTCGACCCATGGCACATGCATACATCTAATCTCATTAAATAAAGCGGAATACTTATCATAAAAACATATCGGAAACGTAAACATAGCGTAACAACCGAAAGTATTAGGCATATATATAAGCTGAGTTCTACATCTTGTCTGAAAGCATCTACTACATAAGATGGGTTGATGGGAAAACATCCCCAACTAACCCTACCAATACTGAAACATAAATAACTTGAAAGTCTGTCAAACAGCCCTCGGAACATGAGAACTCACCAACAATCTGAGAGCGTAAGCTGAGATGGACTAAGGATGAGGATGAGCCTGAGATCCGGACCCTGTATCATGAAATGATACAGCATAGAAAGTATGTGGTTAGTACATAGAATGTACCGAGTATTCAAGGTAAATAAAAATAGACGTTAAAAGTAAAATAATCTCATAAATAAACATAGGAGAAGGACATCATGCTTGTATCATAAACTTCGTAAGAAAACATAAGGCTCAAGGCTTTCAAATAATTCATAAATCATTCACTATCATAATTGTGAGTAAACTTTATCAAAACATAATTTGAGCCAATAACATAAACATAAAAATGCATAATACATGCAGAACAATGGAAGGACTCTCCATAACCGACACCATCATGGTAGAGCCTTTCATGATGCCCCGCTATCTCGCTCAAGTGGGCAGAGCTGACCCTGGCTTGCCAGGAGAGGGTCGTGCATTAGGCGTGATATAACATTTGAGGGGATCATTATCAATACATCATATCATTAGAACCCACGGTGGCACGGGGTAATGAGAGACCGACGTAGTCCTTTGAATGCTGGGCTGCTCAGTGCTAGACACGGCTCCCAAAAACATGCATATAGGCTCATATGTGAATCAATAACATCATGCATTAAGATTCATTGGCTAAATATAACATTTATCATCATTGATCCCCTTTAAAAAATGCTTAGCTAAGAATCAAAGGCCCTTTTCATGACCAACATCATAAATCGATAAATCATGCAATTCGTTCATAAAATGTAAATCATTATTCAACATGCGGGCATGACCAAATATTTTGACATATTCAATTCTTTCAAAGATATGCTCATAGACATGTATAACCTTATGTCATGCCTTTCCATCATCAATAAACTCAAAATATTGAATATTCATCACAAATCATAACTTTCATGAACTCTCACCAATGGGCATTTTAGATTTAAAAAGCTTGAAATATGATTCTAAAAACTGCCCATCATTAATAATTCAACAATTAAAACACAATCAAATCATACCCATAAACAGAAATCACATTTTCATGCATTTGGGAAAAACCCCCATAGAAATTGAATAGGAGAATTCATTATTTAAATCAAAATTTGGGCATGGGTGTGAAAGGATTTCACCCATTCTAAAACCCTACATACCTGGGGATGGACTAATTTCGAAGTTCCTTGAAAACCCACAAAGAAATTTATGGAAACTTGGAGGAGAAGACCTTGAATCGCCCTAAAACCTCTCTAAAAGCTCTTGCATGGGAATGGATATGCATTAGGGACCCTAACGGGTGACCTGATGACTCGTCAGGACGGGAAATGACTCGTCATGTTTCCCATCAAGTACACTACCTCATCCACCATTAAAAGTCCATAGGTTTGCTTATAACCCACCTCACGAGTCGTTGGGACAGGCCACAACTCGTGGGGTCCCATCCGTTAAGGTACACTGGGAGCTTCTTCTAACTTAACCCAAACCTCACCCCACGAGTGACATGACGACTCGTAGGTACTGGCCACGAGTTGTTATCTCCCTCATGGGGAAATCGATCCTTCCTTTATTTCAGGCTTGCCCACGAGTCACTCCAAAATTTTCCCGTTTCAACTCCCGAGTCAGATCTTTGAGCTTCCGGGGTATAACAAGCACAAAGACTCCAATCCCTACAAACACTGAGGATAATCTATGGTTTTGTGTAGAGGGTATAAAGCCATAATTCATCAAATATCGGGATGGCTGATCATTCACACCGGTGAAATGCTTTAATTTGGCTAGGTTAAGGTAGGAGTTCACTAACATCAACAAAAAAATTGTTGAACTGTATAAGAGATTGGCACCAGTTGCTGGATAAGAGATTGACACCCGTTCCTGGATACACCAACTAGTTACTATCTTAACCTGGTGATTTAGGTCTACACTTCATATCAAGTGAAGCAAAATTTGATGAAGCACTCGGGAAGGGTAGATGGGTTCCTGAGTTTGCCATCTTTCATGGTACAGGAGAAAGAAATTGATATCACCCCCAATGCCATCAACTCTATTTACTGGGCAGAACCAATTGACCTGGAGACTGAGTTTAGGGAGCGAATTGCTACAAAGAGCCACGAACTTTAATGGGTTGCTAGAATTATTGCAAATGGGAAGCCAATGTTGGCCACCTTGGGTGACAAAGTTCCCAGGTAGGATCTCCGCTTCACAGTGAAGTTGTGGCTGGATTTAGTTTACTCTTGCCTCATGCCATCCAAAAATTATCAGAAAGTGCAGTTGGAGGCTGCCATCCAGATAGCTTGCATTTGTCAAGAGTGCATATCAACTTTGGGAAAGTGGTCATCAGTTAGATTAAAAGGAAAGCTCAATAGCTGGCTCTCTTCATGCCTTTCCCCATGTTGATTCGTTAGTTATGTTCTAGTGCAGGGGTGCATTATTTTGATGATGATCGTTTCTGCTCCACTACCGGAGTAATTTACATCGATAAGAAACGGGATGCTGATTTCCCTAAAATCAAGAAGTGGAGAAGGCATTCATGGGTTGTCCCTGAGTATTACGTGGCACATGACACTGATAGCGCCCCTTTGGCGTAAGACCTCAATGAGACTACTCTTGAAATATTATTTCATGCTTCTAAGGTGGTGCCACTGTCACGCCCCGCCTTGGGGGGTATGACTGGCACCTGGTGCCCTAGAAGGACCTAGACTACTAACTGGTGGGCCTAGGCACATCTGGTGTCTGGCTAGCTCTATCTCAGGTTCCTGG
>JACEIK010003210.1:2116-34540 GCA_018107945.1 Datura stramonium
ACAATAAAGAAAACAAGACATATATTATCCAAAATTAGCTATACCACTAATGATATCATAATATACCTCAATATAGCTACCACATCAGCTACACAACTAATAATATCACAATGAGCCTCAAACAACCAAGTTAAATCAATATCACAATCATCCAAATACTTCAATACCAAACTCAATATGCAAACTGATAAAGATGAATATAATGCAATGCAATGCATTGGCCAAGAACATGTATGCACCCGCTCCCTCTATCAAATAGTCGGGACCCATGACAGACTCGCATGGTCCATATACCTGTCGAAAACATTTTTCATCTATAATAACATATGTTGTAACTATTTTTCGTCAGCAATAACGCAAGCCGAAACCATTTCACAGCGACAACAACACATGTCAGAACCATTTTCCATCAACATCATAAGAATATAAATTTCAATAAAATAACTCAATAAGCTTTATTAGCCAAAATCATCATGCAAAAATAAGAGTGGTATGAATATATATGCCTAAACATATAATACAAGTTTATTAAATGATTCTAGAACCAAGGATCATCAAGTCACAATCAAGCATCACATATTGCATAAGTCTAAGTAAATCAATCACATCGCAAGTCGTGAAGTACCATAAAGATATATATATATATACACCGATACTCACATAAATGTTCATCATCTCATTTATATAGGACCCCCTTATTACCCATTATCCTTAAATTTATTTAATATATCAAAGCTAACACATCAAAGAATCAAGAAATCTCTCCTTGCCTCAAAACGAAGACCGAGTGTCAAATTATGAACTTTTTTTGCATAACTCTTTATGATTAAAATCTATTCAAATACATAATCTTTATAAGAATACAAATTCGATGACACCCATATTGCTATATTTATTTTCATCTTGAAAAATTGGGTTAAAATGTCACCCCGTGCTCCAGACTCAGATCTAATTTTCCTTTAGATTATGTTTATCTATAATAATATAAACTTAAACATCAAATTTCAGCTAAAACCGGTCGTATTCAACCTCCAAATCATGAATTATTACTCAAAGAATTCTATGCCTAATATTTCTCAATTCCTCCAATTTTTTTCATGCTTTTACTATAAAAACTGACCCATAATCATGTAATAATCTGAAAGAAAATACTAGAAACATTACCTTGATACTTTGGATGAAAATGCCTATTTTTTCTTCTCTTTATCCTTCTTTGTGTTTCTCCTATTTTCTACTTCAATGTTATATTTTTCTTCTGCATTTATGATTTTCGTCCAGCGTGCTTTTATTTTCCTTTATTTCACTTCTTTTTTATTCTTTAATTTTATTTCCTTTTTGGTATCACGCCCCGAGCCTACACCCTGGACGTAACACGGTACTTGAAGCCACAAGTGACCCCAAGTCAACCCCTGGTCTATCAGTCACTAGCATTCTGAGTAAACATGCACAACAGAACTTTAAAATAATATCATAAAATATTTGTGAAAGACAAGTCTGAAAAAATAAAGTTCAGAACATTTGAATATTAATGATAAGTCTGAAAATCATGTCTGTCTTAAAGCCATCTAACTCAGGAGTTGCTAGGACAAGCCCCCAGCTAGCTCCAACTCTAACTGAAACTAATAAATGACTGAAGGAATGAAATAATGCCCTCGGATGATGAGGACTCACACTTCAACTGCTGATATGGAGAATCTGAATTGCACAACTAGCGGTGCTGAATCTGAGAACCTGCAGCTGTATCATGAAATGATACAACATAAAAGTATGCGTCAGTACTTTGAATATACTGAGTATGCGAGAGGAATATACTAATAGATGTAAATGACCAAACTGGAAAGACATTCAATGACCAACTAATTATCTGAACTGAAATAATCTGAAGTATTTGAGATGGTCAATATGACCCTGTCTAGTGGTCAAAGGCATGCCCTAAATCTGAAACATCGAGTTTGAGATACTGTACTGAACTGAGTTAAACTGAGGACTAGAACTGAATTGAGCTACTTATTCTGAAACTGGACTGGACAGACCAGTGGGAGAGTCTATAACCGACATATAACCACGTAAGCTAGACGTGGAGTCCGATGTGTATACACCCCACCGGTAGGACCCAATATACCTTACCACGGTATAAAGGCATGAACAGGGTGATTACAAAAGTCTGGGGCTAATCAAGCCAAGCAATACTGTAACTTATGCTGGCAACGTAGTTCCGGGAACCTGGGTGCGCTGGAACCCCGGCCCGCTCGGTGCTAAGTTCTACTCCTACTGGAAAACCTAAACTGAACTACTAAGCTGATAGCTTGAAACTGGGGTCCAAGACTAGTCAGGGACGTATAATTGCATGTACATTGAGAGTCTTATCGGACCAAATTCTGAAACTTGGTTCTTGACTGGTCAGAGCTGCTTTTCTGGAAGCGCCGTAACCATCTAAGAACAAGTTATAACTAAACTGAGGTCCAGGGGCTGGTCAAAGCTATATGCTAGAATGTCATGACCACCTAATGCACCAAAACTATAATCTGAGTTTGATTCTGATAACTGAGAGGCACCACTGACACCTCGGGAAAAGACTGAAGTCAAACTAATCAATTAACAATTTTCTGGATGATTCTGAAGAGATTCTACGTTCTAACCTGTCTGAATTACTAACAGCTAATAGATAACTCATCTTATACAGACAACATGGGAATTTTCATAATATGCCAAAATCTCAAGAATTAAAGAAATCTAACCCAACAAGGCTAAACTCATTCTTATCAATGGAATAATTTCTCAAATATATATAGTAAGCATTTCTAGGAAATTCAACCCAAAACAGTCTTCATTCACTAGATGGAATTTAATAAGCAAAAATCATTACTCGAAATTTAGGGCTTAAATTCACTTTTGAAACATACATTGACAAATTAATTAGGAACTGATAAAGATAATATGGACCATTAGCATGGATATTATTCTAGATGAAGTTAACGAAAACTAACATGAAATTCACTCGTATTCGAAAGCTCAGGGATAAAATTGATAAGGGAGTTATGGTAGGATTTTGGGAGACACAAGGGAAGGACAATTCCCTCGTTGAATTCCCACATACCTAACTAAAATTCTCCCCGAGAAGAAGACTTGAACTGTTGCAATAGTTGAGAACCCTAAGCTTGCTTGAGAGTTTCTTGAGAGGACTTTCAATAAGTTTCCCGAAAATAAACGTGAGAATGAGGGGAGGAACCAATAAGTCTTATTTTACGTCCAAAACGACGTGGTTTAAAGCTTAAGAGAATTGGAAATTACTAAATAGCCCTTAGAAAATAATTGGAAAAAACTGACAGGTGTCCCTAACGGGTCGTGGTGACTGACCACGACTCGTGGTCACTCCCATCAGGTACACTTCCTGGGATCCTCAGAAGGCCACCACGTGGGACCCAACGAGTCGTGGTCTATGATCACGATTCGTGGTCACCAGTCGTAGACCACACTTTTTCATTCTAGAGGTTTCATGCTAAGTCTAGAACCGAGTCACTCAACGAGTCGTTGGCATAGATAATGGCTCGTTGCACCCACTCGTTAAGTACACTAGTTAACTAAATATAGTCTCAACTCAGACCTGACCACGGGTGACATAACGGGTCGTGGCCAGTGACCACGACTTGTGATATCCCTCGTTAGGTACATTGCCTCCCTCCTTTACATTATCCAGCCTTCTCCTCATGACTCACCTAACGAGTTGTGAGGTTACTTAACGACTCGTCAGGTGGTCCATCCTGCAACATTTCTACAGCTTTCCAGATTTTTCTGATTTAAGCCCCGAAATTAAATTTTGAGTTTCCAGGGCATTACAATATCTCCCCCTTGGGAACATTCTTCCTCGAATGTTAGAACACACACAGGAAAGTAGAGAGTAACAATCAAGGTTCCAGATGCTATTCATTTAACTCCAAAACTGACGGAACAACTACCTCCATTTCAAAATACATAACTGAACAAAATTCTCTTTTCATACATACATTCAAAAACATAAAAGAGACTTGAACACCTAAACTGAGTTATGAAAATAAAATTGAGTTCTAGGGTAAAAACTAATATCTCAAACTGTGCTAGAGCCGGTAGAGAACAAATTCGGGTATTTGGCCATCATATCTGCTTCGGCCTCCCACGTAGCTCCTTCAACCTGTTGATTTTTCCATAAAACCTTAACTGAAGATATCTCCTTGTTTCTTAGCTTATGAACCTGACGATCAAGGATCTGGACTGGTACCTCCTCATATGAGAGGCTATCCTTTATTCCCACACCATCCAATGGCACAACTGAAGTTGGATTTCTGATGCACTTCTTTAGAAGTGACACATGGAAAACTAGATGTACAACTGCTAGCTCTAAAGGTAACTCTAACTCATAGGCCATATTGCTGATATGTCTCAAAATTCTATAAGGTCCCACATACCTCGGACTGAGCTTCCCTTTCTTTCCAGACCTCATCACCCCTTTCATGGGCAAACTTTTTAGGTATACCTAGTCATCAACTGCAAACTCCAACTCTCTTCTCCTCACATCGGCATAAGATTTCTGGAAGCTCTGAGCTATTTTCAACCTTTCTCGGATGAGTTGAACTTTCTGCATTGCCCCATGAACCGAGTCTGTCCCTATCAAGGTAGTTTGCACAACTAAGAACCACCCCATAGGAGATCTACACCTTCTACCATACAATGCTTCAAATGGCGTCATTTGGATACTAGAATGGTAGTTGTTGTTGTACGCAAAATCCATAAGAGGCAAATGGTCATCCCAATTACCCTTGAAATCAATCGCACACGCTCTTACCATATCTTCTAGATCTGAATAGTCCCTTCAGCTTGCCCATCTATCTGTGGGTGAAAAGCTGTAATGAGCTTGACCTGAGTGACAAGTCTGTTCTGAAAACACTTCCAGAAATGGGAGGTGAACTGGGTACCCCCATTTGTAATAATGGCCAATGGCACCCCATGAAGTCTAACTAACTCTTTGATGTAAAGTTTGGCATAGTCCTCAGTTGATTCTATGGTTTTAATGGGGAGGAAATGAGCTGACTTGTTCATCCGATCTACTACCACCCAAATTGAGTGATGCTGTCGGCGAGTCCAAGGTAGACCCGTAATTAAGTCCATATTCACTTCTTCCAACTTCCATGTGGGTATACTGATATCTTGAGTCATGCCTCTGGGTCTCTAGTGTTCTACCTTGACTTGCTAGCAACTCGGGCACTGTGCTACAAATTTGGCGATATCCCTTTTCATGCCATTCCACCAGTAAATATCTCTCAAGTCGCGGTACATTTTAATAGCACTAGGTGAATAGAGTATCTCGAGTTGTGTGCCTCGGCTAGTAGTTGTTGTCTCAACTTGCCAATATCTGGTACACACAACCTGCCCTAGGAACAGAGCACCCCATCTCCTCATTAGGAAAAGCTTCTATCTCTTTTCTGAAGACTGCTTCCTTAAGTTTAAGTAAAGTGGGATCGTCATCCTATCTGGATTTGACTTCAACTACCAAAGAAGAATCTGACTTGCTTTGCATTAACACACCACCTTCAGCTGAATCCACCAACTACACCACTAATCGAGCTAACCTATGAACTTATTTTGCTAACTCCCTCTTGCCTTCCTTAATGTGAGACACACTTCCTATAGACCGTCTGCTTAGGGCTTCGACTACCACATTGGCCTTACCCGAGTGATACAGCACACTCATGTCATAATCCTTTAGTAGTTCCAACCACCGTCTCTGATGCAGGTTTAGGTCCTTCTAGATGAACACGTACTAAAGGCTCTTGTGATCTGTTAACACATCCACGTGAGCCCCGTACAAATAGTGTCTCCATATTTTTAACGTGAATACCACCGCTGCCAACTCCAAGTCATGAGTGGGATAATTCTTCTCATTAACTTTGAGTTGTCTGGAGGCATAGGCTATCACTTTGCCCCACTACATCAGAACACAACCGAGTCCAACTCTGGAAGCGTCACCATAAACAACTAACCCATCTGATCCTTCCGGTAAGGTTTACACTGGAACGGTAGTGAGTCGAGTCTTCAACTCCTGGAAACTCTTCTCATACTCGTTCGACCATTGGAATTTCACCTTCTTCTGAGTTAACTTTGTCAGAGGAGATGCTATAGAGGATAAACCTTCCACAAACCATCGGTAATAACCTGCTAAGCCCAGAAAACTCCTGATTTCAGTAGGAGAGGTAGGTCTAGGCCAAACCTTCACTGCTGCTATCTTATGAGGATCTACTTGTATTCCTTCACCTGAGACCACATGACCTAAGAAAGTCAAAAACTTCAACCATAATACACACTTGATGAACTTTCCAAATAACTGGCGATCTCTGAGAGTCTGTAATGCTAACCTTAGGTGATTGGCATGATCTTCTTCATTTCGGGAGTACACCAGAATATCATCGATAAATACAATGACGAACATATCCAGGTACTGCCTGAAAACCCTATTCATTAAATCCATGAAGGCTTCTGGGGCGTTCGTTAACCTAAAGGACATCACCACAAACTCGTAGTGACCATACTGAGTTCTGAATGCTGTTTTTGATATGTCACTCTCTCTAACACTTCACTAATGGTACCATGACCTGAGATTGATCTTGGAGAAACAACTGGATCCCTGAAGTTGATCGAATAGATCGTCAATTCTGGGTAGAGGGTACTTGTTCTTGACTGTGACCTTGTTCAGCTGACGGTAATCTATGCACATTCTGAGGATACCATCTTTTTTATACATGAATAGCACTGGAGCACCCTAGGGAGAGATGCTGGGTATAATAAAACCCTTTTCAATAAGATCTTTTAGCTGCTCCTTCAGCTCCTTAAGCTCAGCTACAGCCTTTTTGTAAGGAGGGATGGAGATGGGTTGAGTGTCTGGGAGGAGATCTATCCCGAAGTCTATTTCCCATTCAGGGGGAACTCTAGGAAGATCTTCAAGAAAAACATCTGGGAACTCGCTGACCACTAGAACTGAATGAATGGTTGGGGTCTCAGAGTTGAAAACCTTGACCCGAACCAGATGATATAGACATCCTTTGGAAATTAGTTATTGGGCCTTAAGGTAGGAAATAAACCAACCCTTAGGCACTGAACTGTTGCCCGTCCATTATAATACTGGCTCCTTAGGAAACTGGAACTTGGCAACTCTAGTTCTGCAATCAACTGAGGCATAGCAGGAGTGTAACCAATCCATGCCGAGAATAAGGTCAAAATCAACCATGTCTAGCTCTACGAGATCAGCTGGAATTTCTTTGTTTAGGACTGAGACTGGGCAATTTCTATACACCCGACTGGCTCTAACTGACTTGCAAACTGGGGCGGAGACTGAAAATGGTTCTGAGAGGACCTCTGGACTTATATTAAACTGAACCGCTATATAAGGAGTCACGAATGAAAGAGTAGCTCCTGGACCTAAGAGGGCATATACGTTAGATGGAAGAGACATAACATACCAATAACAACGTCAGGTGAGCTTTCTTGATCCTGACGGGAAGATAGAGCATAGAAACGATTTTGGCGCTGACAGCCATCTGTACCTAATGTGTTAGCCTACTGGGCTGGTCGACCTACTGGAGCTGATGATGTGGTGGATTGTGATCTCCCTCGCCCTGTTGATGGGAACTCCTTAAGCCGGTGTCCAAGCTATCCACACCCAAAACAGCCCTCTCATCCCTGAAGGCATTCTCCCGGGTGGTTCCTACCATACTTGGGACAAGATGGATACTTGTTCCCCATACTGTGTGCCTAAGACTAAGTGCCAGATGGCCCACCCCTCCAATTTTGACAAGACTGAAAGGTTGGGACGCTGGCTGAGCTAGGTGATGGGGTCCTCTACTATTGCTGTTGTAGGCATTTGCCACTACCAGATCGTTGGTGGCCAAAATCTGAATGACCAATTCTTGCCCGCTTGTTCTTACGTTCCATATCTTTCAGCTTCTCTGCTTCAATCTGTTGGGTGTAAACAATTAGGCTAGAGAGGTCCATTTCCTTGATCAGCATCGCTGTCCTACACTCCTTGAGGACCAGATTAGACACTCCATTAACAAACTTCAACATGCGAGCCCTTGGCTCAGCTACCATCTCCGGAGCATACTTTGATAGTCTTGTAAGATCCAGAGCATATTCCTCCACTTTTCTATTTCCCTGATGAAGATTCATAAATTCCGCCATCTTAGCCTCCCTCATCTCCTGAGGGAAAAACCTGTCTAGGAAACTTGTGTGGAATTCTTACCAATCCACTGGTCCTTCTTCCATTGGTCGTCCTTCCTTCCACTGGTCATGCCAGAATTGGGCTACTCCTTTTAGCTGGTAGGCAACCAAATCAGCACTTTTAGAGGAACTGACACCCATAATTCGGGTGATCTTTCTAATCTCATCTACAAACCCTTGTGGGTCCTCTCCCACCTTCGTTCTATGAAAATCTGGAGGGTTCATCCGGGTAAAATCCCGCACCCGAGCAGTCTGCAGACCCATTCGTGTTCATCGGCACAACCTGCTGACTCACCTGATTGGTCACAGTCTGAGCCAGTAACTGAATGGCCGCTCTAAACTCTGCGGTAGAAACCGAATCATCTTTAGGAGCTGTCGGGGCTGGTGGAGCAGGTCTGTTGGCATTACCGGCCCTTCTCCCATTACCGCATCTGGGAGGCATGATTCACTGAAATGAAAGAGAGCTCGAATTAGAAGGGCATTTCTAGAATTGAACTTTAACGCACGATAAGGAGTATGAATAAAATGAAATTTTCCTAATAACATCTTTTAGCATCATCNCATCATCATAAGTGTGGCGTGCTTCACACCCATGAAAAGGACTCTACTCGATGTAACTTCCAGACTTTCTGAGGATACTCTAAACCTAGCACTCTGATACCAAGTTTGTCCACGAGCCTACACCCGGGATGTAACACGGTACTTGAAGCAGCAAGTGACCCCAAGTCAACCCCTGATCTATCAATTACTAGCATTCTGAGTAAACATGCATAGCGGAACTTTGAAATAATATCATAAAATATTCATGAGAGACAAGTCTAAAAACATAAAGTTTGAACAATAGAATAATACTGATAAATCTGAAAATTCATGTCTATCTGAAATCCATCTAATAGAGGAGTTGCTGGGATAAGCCCCCAACTAACTCTAAGTATAACTAAAACTAATACATGACTGAAAGAAGGAAAAATAATGCCCTCAGATGATGAGGACTCACACTTCAACTACTGCAACGGAGAATCTGAACTGCGGCAGCTAACGGTGTTGGGGCTGAGAACCTACAACTGTATCATGAAATGATACAACATAAAAGTATGCGTCAATACTTTGAATGTACTGAGTAAGTGGGAGAAACATAACTGAAAATAAGGTCTGAGCTGAAATGACACGCAATGACCTAGAGGTAAGCTGAAATGAACTACTAGTATAATCTAATATGGTCAAAATGACCCTATCTGATGGTCAAGGACGTGCCCAAAGTCTGAAACACTAAGGCTGGGATACTATACTGAACTGAGTTCAATTGAGGACTAGAACTGAACTGAGCTGCTTATTCTGTAACTGGACTAGACTGACAAGTGGGAGAGTCTATAACCGACATTTAACCATGTGAGCTAGACATGGAGTCTGATGTATACACCCCACCGATAGGACCCAATATACCTTGCCAGGGTATAAAGGCATGAACTGAGTGATCACAAAAGTCTGGGACCAGTCACGCCAAGTAATACTATAACCTACACTGGAAACGTAGTTCTGGGAACTTGGGTGCGCTGGAACCCCAGCCCGCTCGGTGCTAAGTCCTACTCCCACTGGAAAACCTAAACTGAACTACTACACTGATAGCTAGAAACTGGGGTCCAAGACTAGTCAGCGACGTATAACTGCGTGTACCTTGAGAGTCTTATCGGACCAGATTCTGAAACTGGATTCTAGACTGCTCAGAGCTGCTTGTCTGGAAGCATCGTAACCGTCTAAGAACAAGCTATAACTAAACTGGGGTCCGTGGGCTGGTCATAGCTATATGCTAGAATGTCATGACCGCCTAACGGACCAAAACTATAATATGAGTCGGATTCTGATAACTGAGAGGCACCACTGACATCTCAGGAAAAGACTGAAGTCAAACTGATCAGTTGACGATTTTTTGGATGATTCTGAAGAGATTATACATTTTAACTGTTTTGAATTACTAACAGCTAATAGAGAACTCATCTTATCCCGAAAACACGGGAATTTTCATAATATGCCGAAATCTCAAGAAAAGAAATCTCACCCGACAAGGCTAAACTCATTCTTATCATTGGAATAATTGCTCAACATATATATCATAAGAATTTCTAGGAAATTCAGCCCAAAACAATCTTCATTCACTAGATGGAATTTAATAAGCAAAAATCATTACTCGAAATTTAGGGCTTAAATTCACTTTTGTACGAACATTGAAAATTTAGTTAGGAACTAATAGAAATTTGAGCTACATTTTGGAATCTCATGTTTCTGAATAATTTATTCCCAAAAAAAGCATTCAAAGCTCTGGAGAGAACTTCTAAAGTAATAAAAATTAAAGTTGGAGATAGAGGATCTTCCTTCTTTACTCATCTAGTTTAATGAAAGAATCCTATGAGCTTTCCCATTGACTAGCACAGAGTACTAGTTATTAGCCTCTATTCTCTAGATTTTATCTATAAATAAATTATTAAACCCCATATTCTATAGAAATTGATTAGAAACTTCCAAGAAACTCTATCATAGACATTTGTCATATCAAACTCTACAACTACATTTGTAGGTTTACCTCTTTTTCTTATGTCAGTGACGGTATCCCCTATCAGCAATACATTTTTCAATAGTCTGTCACGCAGTATTATTGAAATCACCTTACTTAAAAAATTTCTTTAACTAATATAACTAATAGGTCTCATATCAATAAAAGTCTAAACATTCTCCTTTTTAGATACAGGACCAAATTAATGTGCATAACAGATGTAGAAAGTGTATATCCTTCAAAAAGGCCTTCATCACACTTAGGACATCACCTAATACTATCTCCCTACAAGTTTGATAAAAGTAGCTTGTAAACCCATCAGGGCCATTAGAACTGTCTCTATTTTAGCTCTAAGTCAACCTTCTTCACCACTTCTAAAGAAGGATCAATTTAGCACATTGTAAGCATCCCGAGCTATCAATTTGAGTACATGATTGAGCAAAGAAAGGACCTTAACTATAACACCTCGTATCGTCGTACTAAGATTTGAATCATTTTATGTATGTGGGTAAGACTTACCCAGAAAATTTTTGATGAGTATTAAGTATTTGTAGGAGTCAATCATGAGCCACAATGTTTTAAGTAAGTTTGAAGTTGGTTAGAAATTGAAAGGGGCCGATTCTTGTGACTTTTGCCAAGAGCGGGTAAGAGCACAGACCATACTCGAACCGTAAATGAGATGTGAGACTTTGAAACTACTATTCCTAGCTATGAAGCCATATACATAGTGTACATGGGAAGTATAGGCTGAATGTTGACCGTATGTGAGAAGGGAAACATGTATAAGAGAAGAGTGAAGAGTATGTGATGTTTATGAATAAGGGTAAATTTTAAACGACCACATATCTCGATTAAAAAATATTTTTTGGTGATTCAACTAATAAAATTTAATCCCTTTGAATATTCTTTCCAATGCATTTTACCTTGCATAAATCGGAGTTCAGAGTAGAAAGTTATGTGCATTTTGCTGAAGCACTGTCAAGGTGTTAGGAACCACGAAACGAAACGCGGCCAGCGCCTTGGCAAGCGCAGACTGCGTATTGGCCACGAAACACAACAGTGAACAGTCAGTAGAGGGTCCAAAAACATGGACCAAACCGCAGCTAGAGCCTTGGAAAGTACGGTCCGCGGATTAGTGGCGAAATGCATATTTTTTCATAAAACATGATTTCAACTCCTATTTAAAACGTGATTTCGGATTCACTTCCTTATTTCTTCACCCTAAATCGACCCCAACAGCTCCAAAATCTATCAAAAACCCTTCTAAGCATGGAGAAAAATCTCCCATGATCTTACAACACAAAACCACAATTCTCTCAAGATTTTTAACGTCAAATCCTCTCTCTCTGCTCTAGCAAGGTCAAGAATGACTTTTGGGTTCAAGAATTAGAATCTTTTGCATGAATTTTTCCTCCAAGGAAAGTAAATTTTAAAAAATCTTGTAAGATTATTATTTTATACTAGTTAGGGATGTTCTAAGGTCATAACTCATGGGACAGTGTTAGAAAGCCATGAGTTCATGTGATGACCCATGGGTTAGGGTTATAAGATAGTTTTGGTGTTGAATATTAATGTGGTTATTTTGGTTGAACTTGAAATGTTTATGAATGTTGTTAATGGGTGGTAGAAAGAGGAGGGTTTTAGTACACCCCACCCATAGGAGGCTCAAATATCCTATTCCCTTCGGGCGTTCGATGAAATGCCTTTATGACTTGAAATTCATTGTTAAGGTGTTGATTTAGTTCATATCCATATAATTGTTGTATATTAACATCATAAAGGGATTGTTGCTTCGCAGTGATTATTGGGAGGCCAAGGTTAAGGTATGTAAGGCTATCTCTATGTGCGGAAACCTCATTATTCTTCTCCACGCTACGTTATTCATTCCTATGAGCTTTTTCTTCGTGTATGAGTTAAAGTTATGATGAAAATATGATTCCTTGATCTTATTGATTCTTATGAAATCCAATACTTGCCTATGATGTTTTCTTATCCTCTATGATACATCCTTTCCAAGAATTTTATGATTTTCTATAAAAAACTATGAAAGCAAGAAAGATACGAAATTCCTTCAAAGTTGGAGTTTGATAGTTTCTCTTAAGGATTTACTTATGAAATTCTCCTTCTTCTAGAGTTGTTATGGTTAAGGTCAAGAACGTTTTGTTTATGATGAATGGTTCCAAAACTCTATGAGTTCCTACATATATTTTATGATCATTCTTGATTACTCTATATGTCCCTATGTATATCTATGATCCTTATGATCCTTTTATGAGTTCCATAAATCCTCTTATAAAAATTGTCAATTTTACAAACTACAATTTTTCCTCTAAAAGAGATGTTTCAATGATTTTATGAATTATGTTTTTTCCTTTACAATAGCTGTTTTAGTGACTTTATGAACTATGATTTTTTCTCTAAAACATAAGTTTTGATAATTTTTATGAAGAATGATTACGACATGAAGATTTAATAGTTTAAAGGTCTTATGACAATGATGAACTATGATTATGGTATGATGATGACTTATGATAATTAGCTTCGCTGTTTAATTATGATTTCAAGTAAATCACTTTGTGAAATAAAAGGGAGTAATATTATTAACCGAGAAGGCTTCGTGCTTGAAACTACGTATGCCAATGTAGGTTATGGATCATTTTCATTGGTTCGGGAAACTCCTTATGTGCCCCTGGTACGAGATTTTATGGATCCTTACTAGAAAACTATGTTATGATGTCTCATATCCCGGCAAGGTATGTGATGACTTAGCTGATCGAGTTGAGATCAGACTCCATGTTTACATGGTGGGTTATGTTGGTTATGTCAAGAACCTCCCAAAGATGAAGTAATGAATGATGATGTAAAATTTGAATGTTTTTTTACAAAATTCAACCTATTGATTTCATATTCTTTACTTCCTTCATATTATGTCTATACTATTGGTTTTCCTGTCTATTATTAGCTATGTTATGTTTCATTTAGCCATTTTACATATAGTACGATCCTATGTATTCATGTTCCTTTTGCCGAGGGCGCTGCATTATTTTATAATGCAGACTCAGTACTCAGACTACAATCAAGACACAAGCTAGAAGTCTCTCTATTCCACTAATCGTGAGCCCTACTTATTTTGGGCTTAGTTACTTCACTCAACTTTAGTAGTTTTTTACTATAAGGTATGTCGGGTGCCTTTTCCCGGTAAAATCATTTATTCCAATTATGATAGAGGCTTCATAGATTATTTCTCATGTTATATAAACTTGGCAAGTCTCTCTATAAGTTGATTTCCTCTATTTTATTTTATTTTTTAAAAGCTTAAGTCTAGTGATTATTCCGCTTACAGTAGATGTATGTTCTTGATGAACGTCATGTTATGCGGTTCGCTCGGGCCAGAATTGGAATCCCAGTGCCGGTAACGCCTACTCCCTGGCCAGGGCGTGACAAACATAGTATCAAAGCCTTAGGTTCAAGTGTCCTAGGTAGTCTATAAAGTCGTGTTGGTAGAGTCTCACTTATCATTATGAGGGCCTACATCTATAAATGAGGGACTATGGATATTTAAGAAATGTTTCCTATTCTTTCTTACTCTAGATCATGCAACAGAGCTATATCATAAGAAACTGTTCTAATTCTGGCATTACTCTCTAGCTCTGCCGACTACACCTCACCTTCGAAGTGATAGAAGTAATAAAGTTAAAGCTCTTGTCTATGTCATAATTTTGGATGGGGCCATCAATTGTGGGAGAGATGTCACAAGGCTTGTGGTAAGACCATTAGTGCATTGAAATCTCTTATTTCAAGGGATACACTCTGGTTTAGATAAATCGTACGTTTTAGTATAAGGTAAGATGTGAATTCAAATCCTTATTGAAATATCAACGTGAATAATACCCTCTAAGGGAAAGTATGTATCTTAAGGATTGGATAAAGTTTTCATTTGAGGGATGATATGAGTTGTTGTAATCCAAAAGTAGTAGAATATATGCCAGAGCCAAGATATGAAGTCATGAATGTAGTAGCCGGGAAGTGGAGGTAGTGATTGATTGAAATATGCAACTAGAGTCATATAAGTTTTAGGTAGATAGTGGGATGACTATGTTTTTAGAAACTGACAAAGAGGTAGTGAGATTTCACCAGATTTAGATGTACTTGGAGGCTACAATTTGATGGGCTGAGTGATTACGAAAAACTATTTTATCATGGATTCTCAATGGGCTAACATTTTGTTGATCTCTCTTTCGTAGCTATATTTCTATGTTATATAAAGGATTTAGGTTGTACCCTTTTTAGTAGTAAAAAACTAGGGTAAAACTAGGAAGGATCACATGATGAAAGAATGAACATATACGGGGTGATAATACTAGTTTTGGGATTGGATCTTATAGGTTTTATATAGGTAATGCAAGAACTTACAACATCTGTGAAGGCTTAAGCATGATATATGTGAGCTCTAGATGAATAAGTTAAGGGATGCAAAGGCATTAGATAAAGATAAAACTGTAAGAATTATGAAGGGAGTGTTGTGACCTGATGAGGAGTACTTTTATATGAGATCCTAAGATGCTAAACTTTATTTGTGCCTAATGTAGTATCCTTAAGTCTTGAAAGATTAAGAATTACTAGACGTATAGTCACAGTTTTCCCATCCCAAGAGCTGAAGCGAGAAAGTAATAGATAGACAATGTTAAGCCTATTATTATAATTCTAAACTTGTCTCAATTGGGTGGATAGAAATTTTATGATGTGATGTGAGTAAACTTCTATGAGGAAATCATATTGTTAAGGTGATAAATGAAGTGGATAACAAAGACAATAAGAGTATGAGTTATACAGTGATAGCCTTAGTGGCATGTAGTACCCCAAAAGTTCCTGAGACTAAGTTCGAAATTTTACATGTGTTTAATAGGAAAAACCTGCATTTTGTCTCGGCATGATCAATAGTATGAGTCGTATAAGGATTGTACAACTCGTAGGATGACCCATAGTAATGTTCAGAAGTGGGCCTTCAAAACCATGAGTCCCCACTACGAGTCATGGTGTGTGGGTACGACTCGTGGTATGGATCGTAACAAGAACTGGGGACTTTTCAGGTGTTGATTGTATGAGTGGTGGTATGACTCATAGGAAGAAGTTATGAGTCACAGTAGGATTCGTGGAATTTTTCTAAGGATTGATATTTTGGTACTTGGTACTTATGGAAGGATACCATGACTCTAGGCCGATTTTACGACTCGTGGTACGGGTCGTAGCATCTAGCAGTTCAGTTTTTCCTGCGATTTCATTAAGGGTATTTTTATAAATCCTTAAGTCCTAACATAAACTACATCATTTTAAGCTCAGTTAGGAGTGTTTTAAGAGGGTATAGAGTATTCTAACTTATTCCCTCCCCATGCATGCAAGACAAGAGAATTCCTAAGGAGATCAAGCCTAGAATTCTTCAAATTCCTCTCTAATTCTCTTGGGCTTTCAAGGAAGAGCGTAGAATCAGATTATCCAGGTATGTAGAGTTATGAATGGGAGTTTCCTTTCACTCTCATGCAAAAATTTCTCCTCAAGTTCATGAATTCAAGTCTTAAAGTTAAGTTTATGATCTTATGGGTTTTTTATCCAATTTCAAGAAATTCTCTATGATTTGTTTATGGGTCAATTCCCTATATGTTTCAAAGTATGTTTTAAGATTCATGGGCAAGTTTTATACCTATTTTGATTTAAATTCATTATTTCAAATGTTAAGAGCATGATGCCTAATTATGCAAGTTTCATGAAAAGTTAAGATTATGACCTATGTTTTCAAGTATGATGAGATGTCTAGCATGAAAGAATGTTTATCAATTACCCATGTATGAATCTATGATATTGTCTATCAAGTCTATTTCAATCATGTTAAAATTTGGGTAATCCCACATGATCTAAGTATGTTTTTATGATCTAGTTCAATTTCATGATATTAGCTTACCACATGATTTTGGAGTCTAGACTCTCACTTTCAGCTTGTGGTATGTTT
Source organism: Datura stramonium (assembly GCA_018107945.1). Classification (NCBI taxonomy): domain Eukaryota; kingdom Viridiplantae; phylum Streptophyta; class Magnoliopsida; order Solanales; family Solanaceae; genus Datura; species Datura stramonium. The sequence continues at coordinate 18,913 of JACEIK010003210.1, forward strand.
TGAGCCAAGACTCTTCATATTCATATTTTAGACTATGTATGTAATTTCATGTTCAACTTAGTTGAAAAATGATGGTTCATCTTCGTTGAAAAACAACGGAGAGAATATGCAAGTTTTCGAGAGTAGTGTCTAGTACCGAGTAGGCTAGGGGTTCAGTTAAACCCCGAGCCTCAGAACTACGTGCCAACGTAGGTTTATTCAGATCATTTGGGACCTCCCTTGTGCGCTTCCCCTGCCTCCAAGTGGCCTTCAACTTGATATCGATATCATGGTAGCTCCCTTAGCCCTGGCAAGTCTTTGGATGGCTCTGCCAATTTGAGCGTAATAGTCGGGATCATGTAAGCTCTATCATGATAATATCAGTTATATGATGAGTCTCCCATTGTTCCTCATGATTTTAGTTACACATGTTCATCAGTTATGATATTATGTTTTCAGTAGGTTTGGCCCAATGTTAAGTTTATCAGTTTTACTTATAAATATCAATTTCAACTTTGAGTCATTCGATTCAGTTACGAGATTCAATTATGTTTAATCATGTTTTCAGATATCATCATGTAAGTCCTTACTTTTAGAATCTTATAATGAAATGATTTATGATATGCATGATTTCAATTTTACTTACTCAACTCTTTTACTTGCCTTGCATACTTGGTACATTTCAAGTACTGACTGCATACTCTATGTTGTATCATCTCATGATACATGCTAAAATGTTTAGACTCAGTCCTGCCGCTAGCAAGGTATCAGAGTTTAGCCTAGACCGCATTGTTGGTGAGTCCTCATCCTTCGAGGACCTTCAGATAGTTGTGTTGATGTCATTTTTAGTTTCATACTTCTAATGAGCTAGCCGGGGTGTTGTCCCATCTGCTCATCAGTATATTAGAGGCTTTTCAGACATAGTTTGTATATTCATCTTCAGATTCAGTGTTATTTTATTTCTGTTGTTCAGATGTTTTAATATTCAAGCTTCCGCTATTTCAGAATTCAGTTTTCTGGTTTGATTATGTTAAGATTAGTTATCATGTTCAAGCCATGGGTCAACTTGGAGCCATTTATGGTTCTAGGTTCTGTGTCTCGATCGGGGCCTATGCTCGGGTCATGAAAAAATTGGTATCAGAGCATTAAGTTTTGAAGTATCCTAGGTTGTCTGAAAGCCGCGTTAAGTACAGTATTTTTCATAGGTGTGAAGCGCGCCACATTTATGATGAAGAAGCTACAAAACGTTTTAGGAAAATTTCCCTTCTTTCATGATCTATGTCATGAAATGAAGTATCTCTCTATTATTCTAAATCATGCTATACGCATTTGCAGAATCATGCCTCCACGCCGAGTTAATGGAAGAAGGAATGGAAATGGAAATGGCCATGAGAATGGCAATGGCGATGGGCACCAACAAGCCCCACTAGCCCTAGCAGATCATGTTCCTGAGCAGATTTTCATGCTAAGTCTAGAGAAGCTATTCATATGTTAGCACATGCATTGACCTCTCAGGTCAATCAGCAGGCGCTTGCTCATGTTCCCCAAAATGGGAACGCAATGGTGGCCAAAGTCAGGGACTTCCTAAGGATGAATCCCCCTGAGTTTCTAGGGTCGATAGTGGACAAGGATCCACATGAGTTTATTGAGGAGATTTAAAAGATCACCAAAATTATGGGGGGTGACAGGTAAGGAGTCTACATACCTAGCCTCCTATCAGTTGAAGGAGGTAGCTCATATTTGGTACAGACAGTGGAAGGATGGTCGGGGAGTCAGAGAAAGTCCCATTAGTTAGGATGAGTTCCACACCGTGTTCTTAGACCGATTCTTTCCCCGGGAGATGAGGGAGATCAAGATAGCAGAGTGAATCTAAAACAACACAACATGATAGTTCAAGAGTATGCTCTATAATTCACTCGGTTGTCCAAATATGCACCGGACATGGTGGCCGATCATAGGGCTCGAGTGAGAAAGTTTTTGAATGGGGTAACGGACTACTTAGTCAAGGATTGCAGGATTGCTATGCTCTATTAGGACATCGGCTTCTCCTAATTATTCTTGTATTCCCAGTAGGTAGAGGTAGTGCAGATGAGGGAGAGGGAGAGAGAGGCCAAGATGGCAAGGACCGACGGTTTTGGGTTCTCCCAGCAGATGTCTGGTGGCGGACATCGTCAAGAATCCCACCAGAGATCATCAGCCCCAGTGCAGTCAGTAGTAAGTGTGCCATCCAGATCTAGGCATGATCAAAGGAGACAGATACCAGGCTCTCGAGGTCAGGGGAGCAGGCCCATAGAGCCCAGCATTCCATATTATGATAGGTGTGGTAGGAGGCACACCGGTTAGTGCTTAGCGGTTACAAGTTCCTGTTTCGAGTATAGGAAGCCTGGTCATATGCTTAGAGATTTTTCAGCGGCCAGACAGGTCCATGGTGGAGGTCGAGGCCCAGCCACCAGTTTAGCAGCTCCACTAGCACGCTCAACTCAACTAGGTGCATGAACTAGTGTAGGTGGTGGACAACATCGGAATAGGTTTTATGCCCTATCATCTCGTCAGTAGTAGGAGGTCTCCCAGAGGTGGTCACTGGTATGTTACAAGTATTTCATCTTGATGTTTATGCATTATTAGACACAGGGGATACCATATCCTTTGTAATTCCTTATGTTTATAGTAGTTTCAAAGTCAGTCCCGAAATCCTATTAGCACCCTTCTTAGTCTCTACTCTAGTCGATGACTTAGCTATATCTCGATGGATATACAGAAATTTCCCTGTCACATTCCTTTAGAAAGTCACCTCAACAGATCAAATAGAGTTAGTTCTGACAAATTTTGATGTTATCTTTGGCATAGATTGGTTACATGCATGTTATGCCTCCGTGAATTGTAGAACCCATGCGGTAGAGTTCTAGTTTCTAGGTGAGCCAATCCTAGAGTGGAAGGATAGTTCAGCTGTGCTTATTGGTCACTTTATTTCCTACCTTAAGGCCAGAAAAATGATTTCTTAGGGGTGCGTGAACCATCTAGTTCAAGTTAAGGATGCTATGTTCAAGATGCCAACTCTCCAGTCAGTTCCTATAGTGTGTGAGTATCCAGAGCTATTCCCAGATGATCTGCCAAGAGTCCCTCCCGAGCGGGAGATCGACTTTGGTATTGAACTTCTTCTCGATACACAACATATGTCTATTCCTCCTTACAGAATGGCTCCAACTGAGCTAAAGGAATTGAAAGAGTAGTTGAAGGATCTCTTAGACAAAGGTTTCATTAGTCCTAGAAAATCCACCAGTTATCTTTGTTCGGAAGAATGATGGTTCTCTTCGTATGTGCATTGACTATCGGCAATTGAATAAGGTCACAATAAAGAATAGATATCCCCTCCCTATAATTGATGACTTGTTTGACCAACTTTAGGGTGTCAAGTGTTTCTCAGAGATAGACCTCAAATCCGGATATCATCATCTCAGAGTTAAAGACAATGACATTCCAAAAACAACTTTCAGGACTCGGTATGGTCACTATGAGTTTGTATTTATGTATTTTGGACTAACGAATGCTCATACAACTTTCATGGATTTGATGAATAGAGTGTTCAAGACATATTTGGACATGTTCGTGATTGTGTTCATAGATAACATTCTCATATACTCTCGGAGAGAGGGGGAACATGCCGCTCATTTGAGGATTGTGCTATAGACCCTCAAGGATCATCAGTTGTTTGCTAAATTTAGCAAGTGTGAGTTTTGGATGAATTCAGTGGCATTTTTGGGTCATGTGGTGTCAAGTGAGAGTGCACAAGTGGACTCTCAAAAGATAGAAGCCATAAAGAATTGGCCTAGACCAGTTAACCCTTCAAATATCAGGAGTTTCTTGGGTTTAGCGGGCTACAATAGGAGGTTTTTTGAAGGATCTTTATACATTGCAGCACCGTTGATGAAGTTAACCCAGTAGAAGGTGAAAATTTAGTGGTCGGATGCCTGTGAGAAGAGTTTTCGGGAGTTACAAACTCGACTCACCTCATCTCCACTATTGACCCTACCTGAGGGTACAAATGGATCTGTGGTGTATTGCAACGCCTCGAGGATCAGTCTTGGTTGCGTGTTGATGTAGCGTAGTAAGGTCATAGCCTATGCTTCTAGGAATCTTAAGACCCATGAGAAGAACTATCCGACTCACGACCTAGAGTTAGCAGAAATAATATTTTCCTTGAAGATATAGAGACACTATGTGTATAGGGTTCATGTGGACGTATTTATGGAGCACAAGAACCTATAGTATGTGTTTACCTAGAAGGACCTGAATTTTCGACAAAGGAGGTGGTTAGAGCTTCTCAAGGATTATGACATGAGTGTCCTTACCATACGGACAAGGCAAACATGGTGGAAGATTCTCTTAGCAAACTTTCCATGGAGAGTGTTTCTCATGTAGAAGACGAAAGGAAGGAGATGGTGAAGGATATGCATTGGCTTGCACGGTTAGGAATTCATCTTGTTGACTCAACGGATAGTGGTGTAATTATTTAGAATGATTCAAAATCCTCTTTGGTGTCTGATATAAAGTCTAGGAAAGACGAGGACCCTATTTTAGTAAAGTTGAAGGAAGTGGTTCAGAATCAGAAGGTAGAGGTCTTCTCCCAAGGGGGAGATGGTGTACTTTGTTATTAGGGTTGTTTGTGTGTACCGAGTTTTGATGACTTTAGAGATCAGATATTGCATGAGGCTCATGGTTCTGGATATTCTATACATCAAGGTGCCACCAAAATGTACCGTGACCTACGGAAAGTCTATTGGTGGAACGACATGAAGAATGACATTACAGAGTTTGTGGCTAAGTGTCCAAATTGTCAGCAAGTGCATGTTGAGCATCAAAGACCTAGAGGTGTGCTTCAAGACATTAGCATCCCTACTTGAAAGTGGGAGGAAATCAATATGGACTTCATCATAGGGTTGCCTCGTATTCATTGACAGTATGACTCTATTTGGGTGGTTGTGGATAGATTGACTAAAGCAGCCTATTTTCTACCAGTCAAAACTAAAAATTCACTAGAGGATTATGCCAAATTAGATATTTTCGAATTAGTTCAGTTGCATGGAGTGCCCTTGTCCATCGTATCAGATAGAGGTACTCAGTTTTACCTCCCAGTTTCGGAGGTCATTTCAAAAGGGACTTGGTACTCATGTCAAGGTTAGCATAGCTTTTCACCGACATATAGATACTCAGGCTGAGTGGACCATTTAGACTCTTGAGGATATGTTGAGAGCATGTGTAATTGACTTCAAAGGAAGTTGGGATGATCACTTACCTCTTGTCGAGTTTTCATATAACCACAGCTACCATTCCAGCATTCAAATGGCTCCGTTTGAGGCTCTTTAAGGGCGGAGATGTAGATCACCTATTGGTTGGTTTGAAGTAGGTGAGGCTACGCTGATAGATCCAGATTCAGTTCATGAGGCTATGGAGAAAGTTCAGCTTATAAGGGAAAGGCTGAAAACAGCTCAGAGTCGTCAAAAGTCCTATATGGATATGAGGAGGAGAGAACATAAATTTGAAGTTGATGATTGGGTATTCTTGAAGGTGTCTCCCACCAAGGGGGTGATGATATTCCAAAAGAAAGGAAAGTTTAGTCCTCGATATGTTTGCCCGTAAAGGATAGTAGACGTGTTGGCAAGGTGTACTTCATTATTAGGGTCATTTGTGTGTTCCGACTATTGATGACTTCAGATATCGGATATTGCATGAGGCTCATGGTTCCTGATATTCTATACATCTAGGTGCCACCAAGATGTACCGTGACCTATGGGAATTTTATTGGTGGAACAGCATGAAGAAGGACACTGCAGAGTTTGTGGCTAAGTGTCTGAATTGTCAGCAAGTGAATGTTGAGCATCAAAGACCTGGAGATGTGCTTCAATAAATTAGCATCCCTACATGGATTTATCCTCAGATATGGCTTCAGTACATCCAGTTTTCTATGTATCGCTCTTGAAGAAGTGCATTGGTGATCCTGCATTGATTGTCCTGGTAGAGAACATTGGTGTGAATGTCAACCTTTGCTATAAAGAGGCTCCAGTTGATCATCAGGTTCAGAAGTTGAGGAACAAAGAAGTATCTTCAGTATAGGTACTATGGAGAAATCAACTTGTTGAGGGAGCTACATGGGAAGTCGAAACAGATATGATGGATAAATACCAGCATCCTTTACTTTTTGGCTTAGTTCCAGCTTGAGGTACCAGTTTCCTCCTTAGTGCTCTATTAAGTTTCATGTCTAGTTCATGTCTTTAAGTTTCCTTTAGGTTAATGCATGTATGTGTGATTCATGAATTCAGTTTAGTCATGTATCTTAGTCCGGAGTCAGTCACTTCGTCAGTTCTCCGCTTTAGATATTCTATATTTGGGATGCCAGATCCTTTTTTTCAGTTATTCAGTATGTTTACCCATATTTGAGGATGAATGTTCCTAAGAGGGAGATATTGTAATACCCCAAAAGATCCTAAGACAAAGTTCAGTATTTTAAAAGTGTTCAACAGGAAAAACAAGCATTTTATCTCAGTACGATCGATAGTATGAGTCATATGAAGATTATATGACTTGTAGGATGACCCATAGTAAGGTTCAGTAGTTGGCCTTCAAAACCACGAGTCCCCACTATGAGTCATGGCGTGTCGGTCCGACTTGTGGTAGGGATCGTAACAAGAACTGGGGACTTTTCAGGTGTTGATTGTACGAGTGGTGGTATGACTAGTAGGAAGAAGTTAGGGGTCACAGTAGGATTCATGGAATTTTTTAGAGGATTGATGTTTTGGGACTTGGTCAGTACGGAAGGATACCATGAGTCATAGGTCCATTGTACGACTCGTGGTACGGGTCGTAGCATCTGGCGGTTTAGTTTTTCCCCCAATTTTATTAAGGGTATTTTCATAAATTCTTAACTCCTAATCTCTAAACTACGTCGTTCTAAGATCAGTTAGGAGGGTTTTAAGAGGGTTTAGCCTATTCTAGCCTATTCTCTCCCCAAACTTTAACATGATTGATATAGATTTGATATTGTTATTTATCTATTTTCTTAGTATTTTGCCTTTTTACCCTCTTATTAAGAGATTTGAATAAATAAAATGAAAAATGAGAAGAGTGGAAAGTTCTCTTCCACTTAGTACTTACAATTTAAGTTACCATAAAATGTCTCTTTGCTGGGAAAAAAATTGCGCCTCTTTGGCTGTAATGCCTCGGAAATCGTAAGATCAAACCCGGGAGTTGAAACGGAGAAAACAGGATTTTCTGCACCAGGTGACAGAAAGAGTCTTCCTATGACCCGTGGGGTAGGCCACAAGTCGTGGAGTGACTCGTGGGGAAGGGTCCGGACTTGGTTGAAAAATTGGGCAATTGAGTGACCACGGGTGTGACCATGAGTTGTGGTTAGCACCACGAGTCGGTATGTGAGTCGTCGTCAAGGGTTGACTAAAAGTTGGAAAAATTCAGGTAGTTCACTTAACGGGTCCTCACCACGATTCATTTGGGACACCACGAGTCGTGGTGTCGCCCATAGTGACCCTCGGGTAATTTTCGGCAGTGAGGACTAAGGTAGGTGGCCACGAGTCGTGGTCACCGGTAACGAATCGTCAAGTAGCCCATGGTTACCCCTGAAGAGGAATTTTGGCTCAATGCCAATGGGAGACGTCACGAGTCGTTAGGTCTCCTGACAACTCGTGAAGTTAGTTGTTAGTAGATTGGGAAATCTGTAGAAAGTTTCTAGTGCACATCAGAATTGGGCACCATGAGTCGTCCCTCACTCACGACTCATAGAGTGCCTCGTGGGGACTGGCAGGGTTCTTTTTCCTGCGAATTTCCTAGAGAGGTTTACGTAATTTATTAAACTCCTGGACTAAAAACTACGTCATTTTGGGTTTTATAGGGGTAACCGATGGTTTATTTCATTTCTTTCATCCCCTCTAAAGTTAGAACGTAAAATTTCTCTCAAAAAGATTCATAGTAGAAGCTAGGGAAATCGAATTCTCCTCCGATATTCAAGGGATTCTCTCAGGGATTTCCATCACCAGGTATGGGAATTCAACAAGAGAATAGTTCTTCCCTTGTGTTCACAAAAATCTTCTCTGTCTTCTCTATCAGTTCTAGCCCTGAAACTTTCAAAGGTGAATAAATTATATGTCAGACTTCGTTTATAGCATGTGGAATTTTGTCTATGTTGATTGTTGTTATATTTCTACTACCTAGTTATCATGTTAATACTCATTCTTTTAAGGATGGTTTTAGCCCTAGCTTTGAATTCAGTAAACGAGAATCTTGCCTGTTGGACTAGTTCTTTCTTATGGATTGATTTTATCAGTTGGATTTTCCTATTTTTCTAGAAAATGTTGAGAATTCAGTCAGATTCATGTTAGTCTAGTCTCAGTCAGATTTTAGCAACCTCAATATTGTCCAAAAAAATGTAAGCCGATCAGTTTGACTATAGTTAATCCTTGAGGTGTCTGTGCTACCTCCCAGTTATTAGTATTAGACTCAGTATGAAATTTTAGTGGTTCTCAAGGGGTTCATGACACTTTCAGATAAGCAGCTCTGACCAGCCTCAGGACCCCAGTTTCATATTACAGTTTGTTCTTTAGACGGTTATGACGCTTCCAGATAAGCAACTCTGACTAGTATTAGAATACCAGTTACATAATTCAGTCTGATAAGACTCTCAGGGTACTTCCAAATAGGTATTCCTGACTTAGTCTTGGGCCTCAGTTTCGAGCTATCATCTTAGTAGTTAGTGTAGGACTATCCAATGGGAGTAGAACTTAGCACCGAGCAGACCGGGTTTCCAGCGTACCCAGGTTCCAAGAACTACGTTGGCACCGTATGTTATATTTTTGTTGGCCTCATGGCCCAGACCTGTGATCACTCAGTTCATGCCTTTATACCCTAGCAAGGTATATTGGGTCCTACCGATGGGGTGTATATATCGCACTCCACGGCTAGCTCACGTGGTTATATATCGGTTATAGACTCTCTCACTAGTCAGCTAAGTTCAGTGTCAGATTAGTTAGTTCAGATCGATTTAGTACAGTACTTCAGATTAGTATCTCAGATTTAGGGCATGTTTTTTACCATCAGACAGGGTTATTTTGACCATTTCAACTTATTCAGTTATTCAATTTCAGTATTTCAGTTGGTCGTTGCATGTCTTTCCAGTTTAGTTGTTTTATTATCCGTGTTATGGTTTCTCTCACTTACTCAGTACATTCAAAGTACTGACGCATAGCTTTTATGTTGTATCATTTTATGATACAGCTGCAGGTTCTCAGTCCTAGAACCATTAGCAGATCTCGCTCAGAAGTTTTTTGCTGCATCATCGATGAGTCCTCATCTTTCGAGGACGAGGATCATTTCTTTTCAGCCATATTTTGTTTCAATTATATTAAGAGTTAGCTGGGAGCTTTCTCCAACAACTCATCAGATAGATGGCTTCCAAACACAAATAGAGTTTTCAGATTTATAGCTTTGTTTCAGTTGTATAAAACTTATGACTTAGCTCTTCCTCATATATGTTTTATGTTATTATTTTAAAGCTTCCGCTAAGAACTTCCGCTATATTCTTACTTAAAATTCCAGTGTTATGATAGACCTTGGGTTGACTTGGGGTTACTTGTGACTCCAAGAACCGTTTCTCGTCCAGGGTATAGACTCGGGGTGTGACATAAGTCAAGAACGTTATGTCTATGATAAATGGTTTCAAAACATTATGAGTTCCTACGTATGTTTTATTATCATTATTGATTACTCCATAAGTCCCTATGTATGTCTATGATCCTTTTGATCCTTCTATGAGTTCCATAAGTCATCTTATGAAAAGTGTCAATTTTACAAACTACGATTTTTCCTCTAAAAGAGAAGTTTCAAAGATTTTATGAATTATGATTTTTCCTCTACAAGAGTAGTTTTAGTGACTTTATGAACTATGATATTCCTCTAAAAGAGAAGTTTTGATAATTTTTATGAAGAATGATTACGACATAAAGATATAAGAATTTAATGGTCTTATGATAATGATGAACTATGATTATGATTCAATGATGACCTATGATGATAATCTTGGCTACTTAATTACGATTTCAAGTAAATCACTTTATGAAATAAAAAGGGGAGTAGCAATATTAACTGAGAAGGCTTTGTGCCTCAAACTGCGAACGCTAATGTAGGTTATAGATTATTTTCATTGGTTCAGGCGACTCCTTATGTGCTCCTTGTACGTGCTTTTATGGATCCTTGCAAGAAAACTATGTTATGATGTCTCATACAGACTTAGCTAATCGAGATGAGATCAGACTTCGTGTTTATATGGTGGGTTATGTTGGTTAAGTTAAGAACCTCCCAAAGATGAAGTAATGAATGATGATGTAAAATTTGAATTTTTTTTTACAAAATTCAACCTATTGATTTCATATTCTTGAATTCCTTTAAATTATGTTTATATTGTTGGTTTTCCTGTTTATTATCAGTTATTTTATGTTTCATTCTGCCAGTTTATATATAGTACGATCGTATGTACTCACGTCCCTTTTTCCGAGGGTTCTGCATTATTTTATAATGCAAACTCAGATACTTAGACTGATAATCAATCCGCAAGCTAGAGGTCTCTCTATTCCACTAATGGTGAGCCCCACTTATTTTGGGCTTAGTTACTTCACTCATCTTTAGTAGTTTTTGAATACAAGGTATGTCGGGTTTCTTGTACGAGTAAAATTATTTATTCCAATTATGATAGAGGTTTCATAGATTATTTCTCATGTTATTTAAACTTTGAAAATCTCCCTATAAGTTTATTTCTTTTATCTTATTGCATTTTTTTTTGAAAGCTTAAGTCTAATGATTATTCCTCTTATGTTAGATGTATGCTCTTGAGGAACACCGTGTTATGCGGTTCGCTCGGGCCAGAAATTACATCGTGTGCCGACCATACCTAGGCCCTAGGTCGGGGTGTGACATTAACCTCTGCTTCTCTTGTGAATTGCTCTTGAAAGAAAGAAACCGCTTCAGCTGCCGCCTGATCTATTCATTATGCCCACTCCTTTTGAACTTTTTAAATTTTGTTAATGGATAACTTTTTCCTTATTCTATCCACCAGGTTATGACAAAACCTAGTATTCCTATCCTCTTCAGATCAAGTAATATATGTTTTATGTCTCCAGTATTCCCCCTCATAATGTAACTATTATTTCATCTCTGCCTAACACTTTTCCAAAACTACTCTGTTAATTGTTGTAGGGAATTCTTCAAATAAACTTTATTTGATTCTCATAATATCGTCATTAATGATCAACTACTTGAATATGTCCTCAAAGAAATCTTTACTCCAAGAAGATAGAGAAACTTTAGTTTTCTTCATTTACTATTTCAACCTTAGGAAAATATTCGGTTTATCTCCTGCATCTAGTTTTTACTTAACACCTCTAAAACTCTTTATTCTCAATCCAGAACTTTAGAAACCTGAAATTTCTAGTAAATTAATTGTCTTGTTCACCACAAGATAAAAGGAGTGGAGCACAATCAGACCAATTCTGGACAAATGTCCACTTTAACATAGACAAAAGCATTCAGGAATCACTGGTTAATAACTATCCTATTTAGTCTTTTGAATATGCATTCCTCATCAGCACTACATTCCACCAATTTTATGGTTTATTTACTACAAATACTCAAAAGAGTTTATACAAAAGGTAAAATCATCATATTTATAAAGGTAGTGTAATGCTCCGGAAATCCTAGACCCTAAACTACGTCGTTTTGGGTTATTTTGAGGGGATTTAAAGGGACTAAGCGGTTTTCTCCTTCATTCCCACTCAAATTTTTAAAAAAGTAACTCAAGTTCTCTCTCAAGAGCTCTCAAGAAAGGTCTAGGGTTCCTCATCCATTGCAGCAATTCAATCTTCCTTCTCTAGGGAATATTTAGCCAGGTATGTGAGAATTCAACAAGGGAATAGTTCTTCCCTTGTGTCCCCAAAAGTCTTCCTTGTCTACTATATCAGTTCTAGCCAAATTTTAGAATGTGAAGAAATTACTTGTCAGACTTCGTTTAGTTCATATGGATAATTGTTTATGTTAATTGTAGATATTTTTCCACCAGGTTGTGACTATGTTATTGCTTGTTCCTGTAAAGTGAAATCTAGCCCTAGTCCTTGAATGTAGAGAGACTAGAACCTTGCTATAGTGATTAAATATCAGAAATTGCTTGATTCTATTAATGTTGGGGAATTCTCATAGTGTTAGTTGTATTGAAATCTCAGTTAGATTATTGTCAATTCAGTTTTAGTCAAAACGTTAGAATATCCAGTGTTAGTTAGAAATGTTAGCTGATTAGTTTGACTACAGAAACTCTCGAGGTGTCAGTAGTACCTCCCAGTTATCAGAATTAGACTCAGTATCAGTTTTAGTGGTTCTTTAGGCGGTCATGACACTTTCAGATAACCAGCTCTGACCAGCCTTAGGACCCCGACTTTAGATTTCAGTTTGTTCTTTAGATGGTTACAACGCTTCCAGCTAAGAAGCTCTTACCATTCTTAGAACTCAGTTATAGAATCTAGTCCGATAAGACTCTCAGGATGCTTCCATATAGGTATTTATGAGTTAGTATTGGGCCCCAGTTTTGAGCATTATCTTAGTAGTCAGTCTAGGACTATCTAGTGGGAGTAGGCCTTAGCATCGAGCGAACCGGGGTTCCAGTGCACCCATGTTCCCAAAACTACGTTGCCACTGTAGGATATATTTATATTGGCCTCATGGCCCCAGACCTGTGATCACCCAGTTCACGCCTTTATACCCTGACAAGGTATATTGTGTCATATTGATGGGGTGTATACATCAGACTCCACGTCTAGCTCACGTGGTTATATATCAGTTATAGACTCTCCCACTAGTCATTGGTGAGTCCTAATTTTCCGAGGATGAGACTTACTTCCTTCAGTTATCTTTCTTTTATTTATATTTAGAGTTAGCTGGGGATCTATCCCCACAACTCTTTAGTTGTGTTGGCGCTCAGACATAGACATGATTTCAGACTTTCAACTTTATTTCAGATGTTTTTAAACTTTATGATTCAGCTTTATTTTCATATATTTGTTGTACTCTCACTTTAAATCTTACGCTATTTATAGTTACTCAGAATGTCAGTGTTATGATAGACCATGATTGACTTGGGGTTGCTTGTAACTCCAAGTATTGTGTCACATCCAGGGTGTAGACTCGGGGCGTGTCAGGTAGACTGAAAGCCTCCAATTTTTCCTCTTCATTTAAAATGACATTGAAATATCCCCCAATTAGCCAAAGTAAATTCATGGTGCTTGCTAAATGATAAATACTATCCCATAACTCCAGCCTCTCTAAAGCATCACATTTTGTATATAGTAGAATAGTAATGATAGATTTACCACACTCATGTAAAAATAATTTCATAGTGCTTCACTGTTCATGCAAAATTTCTATTGTAACTGCCTCATCGACAAAAAACCAAATTATACCATTTTGATTGAAATTAACATGCTTCATCCTTAGTCTTTTTTTATAATTTTAAATGTGTCTTGAATTCTAAAAAGTTTCCATCAATGCAATTAAAAAGAACCTATAGTGTCTATACAATATTTGAACTCTATAAAATGCTTGTTATGTATTAACAAAACTAATATTCTCGAAAAGAGTAATAATCATCCTTTAACATATTTGGCACTCCTCTTTGGAACTATTCTAGTAGATTGAGGTAGTTCAAAACAACCCTTGCCTTTGTTCTTTCTGTTTTCTTTGGCCTGTGATTTTGGAGATAGTCTAAATTTCCTGGTCACATAATCCAAATTGTGTTAGATTGCTATTCTTTTCTTATCTTTAATCTGTTCTCCATAACTATCCTGTTCAATGGGATCTGCATCCACTCTATGATGTGGTACTATATCATGTAGAATTTTGATACAAGAGTGTTTTCTTTATTTCACTATTTATTGATTTTAATCACTAGAAACATAGCCAAGATTCCTTGATTTTTCTACTTCTACATTATGTGATCTTGTGTAGCTGGATAAGTGTCGATCTCTTCCTGAGCTCTTTTATCTTCTATAATATCACCCTCTATTTCTCCACTTCTTTCCTGTAACACCTATTTTCCGTCGGGACTAATGGTATCTAACTATATTGGGTCCTTTTCTCCTGCAACTTCTTGGTTTTCACTTTTCTATTGAAGAATAGTTTGTCTCCTTCTCATAAATAGGAAGGTCATCCACAACTTTTTGGTTACTCCTTGGGGTTATATCTTCAACTTGTAGAGAACCAAGGTTTATCTCATTCTTAAATAAACTAGATGAATTACCCTCAGAAGTATTCTCCGAAAAGTAAAATAAAAATGAAAAAAACATAATATAGATACAAATGGTCCAATAGGAGCAAGAATTTTTAGGAACATTTGGAATAGACCATTTCGGAGCAGATGAGCTGCTTACAAGTAGTTTTCCTTCTTCATTAGTGCCTTCTGCCTATTCAAATTTTTTTTTCTGCTCACTATCTGTTACTACAGGTAAGTCTTCTTCATACTATAGAATCTTCTCTAGTTCATTATTTCCTATCACAGTAACACTATTAGTAAAAACCATTTCCTCCTACCGTCTAGTGTTACTCCCTTCTCCATTAGGTTGATGTTGTCCTTATGTTTTTTCCTTTTTGTGTCCCACAAATTGATACTAACTTCTATATTGTTCTCTTGTATTTCTTCGGTCTTTGCCCCTTATCTCCCTTAACGTTGTTCACTTTTCCCCCTAATCTTCATCATTTATCTTTTGATTATCCCCCTCTTTCTCCTGGGACTCTTCATTGTTCAAAATAACATATTTATTATTATCAAAAATATTATCGGCATTGTTACCATTATTTGTACTTTTGTGATTCTTTTGATTGTTAGGTATGTTTCTGTTACACCCCGTAAGTTTCTAGCATTTAGTCGACGTATTCGCATGTTGGTTGAAAGTTTTAGAATGCCATATGTGCGAGAAAATGGCCTGGGGAAAGGCCGAACGAGTGCCAAGTTGGAATTTCGCAAGAGGAGGCCAAACCGCGCTGCCCAAAGGGGAAAAGTGGCACGGAGCTGGGACCTCCGCGTTAGCCAACGTGGCACAGAGCCAAAACGGCGCGTTGGCCAGCGTGCCACGTTGCCATGTATTTTGCTGCAAGTATATATAGGCCTCACCCTTTAACTTTCTATCATTTTCCATTATACACACGACCAGAAACAGAGGGAGGACGAAGAGAATATATAATTTTCTACCGTTTACACCGCCAAAAGTCGTCCAAACTCAAATTCATTTTGGGTACCGAAGTATAAAGCTGCAGGGAGCATTTCTACGGAGTTAGTTTCGCAAAAATTGCCCGGCGAAGCGTCGACCCGCCGAGTCAAAGTGATTGGAATTTCTCCAAACTAGTGTTAATACACTCCCAGCATTAAGTGAGTATTTCCCTCTTCTAGATTTTCGAGAAATTTTGAGTTTTCGGTCGTTCTTCGATAAGTCGAAGAATAGCTAGTAGATATAAACATAGTATTGTTTTCTTCCAAAATAATGATGAAATTAGTTCTATTCTGTTGTGAAAATGATTACAGTTGGGGAAATAGCTGAATATTAGCCGAGCTACG
>JACEIK010003210.1:37856-50225 GCA_018107945.1 Datura stramonium
ATTATTATTACTAGTATTTTTAATTTATAGAATTATACACTGATGTCGTTCAAATCCACTCCCAATATCGAGTAGTGTAAATGATCACTGCAAATATAGAACCCAACAAGGAGTTGGGGTAGAATCCCACAGAGATTACTCGAAGCCTAGACTATCTAGTTCTAAATAGTACAATATTGCAAGATTAGAATCTATTCGGATTGAGAGTAATAGAAATTAACTACGAATAAAGATTACACTAAGCTAGGGTCATAAGAAATTAGAGATAATTCTAGGAAAGTGACCCCAATATTTGGTCGATCCCCCTAAATCTCTGAATATGAAAAAATTGAGAGTGGCCTAAGGTTAAACATGTAAGCAATTTACTTAGGCAACCAATGGGTATCTTTCAGCATCATATGTGTCAATCTACTTCAATTTTGTCAAATTGAAGAGAACTCCCTTCTACCTAATTTCTATTTTGCCAATTTGAAATTCAACATATGTCTAGAAGAACCCATTAAGCAAGGGTTATGGCTTGGGTCATTGTTGATTGATGCTAACACAACTTAAATTCAATTTTTCAAGCCTCATAAAGGTAATTGAGCAGGATTGGATGACCCTCATTACCAATCACACATTACAGGTCAAAAATCAATTAAATGTTCATAAGCCCAAACTGAATTTTAACAAATTGGGATCATTAGGGTTTATAACCCATTGGGTTCACAACCCTAGATATGGGTTTAGTTACCCATGGCTAGAAGAAGAATAAAAACAAAGTAATAAGACATTCTTACCAAAAGGAACTAAAATCTTCACTTGATGAAAGAGAATCTTTAATTACAAAATCTAGATCTATAATCTATTACAAACTAAATCTACGATTAGCTAAGTTATACTCTCTATATTAAGTATGAACTAAAGATTGTAAAAACTTCTAAAACATTAAAAGAAAAATGTATTTATACTATGCCCCAAAAGCCCATTTAATTTGAACATCAGAATGTGAGGTGTGCAGGGAAGGACCGTCCTTTGAACTATCTTTTACTTTTTTTCTTCTATCCCTTGACTTGTCATCCTTTGAAATACGGATCATCCTTTGAAAAAATCGGCCATACTTTACTTTTAGAAATCTCATTCTATCAAGCTTGGGTCAAGTCTACAACTGACGAACCATCCTTTGAGAAGGCAGTCCACCTTCCATCTGTACTTTACAAACTCATTTTTCTAGGTTTCTTGATTTTTCAGCTTGGAAGGGACGGACTGAGGTGCGGACCGTGCTTCAGAAAGATGGTCTGTGTATTGCCTCGTCTCTTGAGCAATTTTTTTGTCTTGAACTCCTTTCTTCTTCCAATGTCTTGGGATCCTAAAACATAGCATAATAAGGTTAGTTTCTTCTTAATGTAACTCCTAAAGATGTACAAAATTCTACGAAAAGAAGTAAAGATGTATCGCTAATCCTCAATACCTCGAAACCCCTAACTTAAAGCATTTTCTTGTCCTCAAGCAAACTAAGAAGAGAACTACCCTATACCTCACTAATTTCTAGGACTCATAAATTATCCTGACTAGGGTTTGTGTCAACAAAAGCTACCAACACATCAAATTCAATCCAACCACCCCCTCCATCAATCAAAACACAGTTGTCTCACAACTATTCAAGTTAAGTGTGAACCTCCACTAATGACATTATCTTAATATGCACAAACCCAAATTTGAGAAGTGAAACATGCTCACCATTCAAATACATATGCCTTCACATTAGACCAAGGAAAGTATCCTTTTTCAAAAGTAATGACGACACAAAACAAGGACACACAAGATCAAGAGAGATGAGAAATGCGCTCAACTCTCACAAATGATTTCATAGGATAGCTCACAACTACCATATTCTTTCCCATTTACTCAAGTGCCTTTCTTTCTAGATATCCAGTTTGATATCATATAAGGAATTTTCTAAGCTTGTAATGAAGGTCAAAGGGCTAGTAGGATACAATTTTGGCATTTAGTGACTCATTTATCATCCTTGAATAGTTCATTACTTTTTTGCAATATTTTTACCTTTTGATCCCTTCCTTTCACTCCATCTCTGTTTTGACATTTTTTCATTACCCGATGGTGTTTTTGTGAGATTAATTTCATTTTTCTCTTTTTCTCTTTTGCATTCTTACTTTGTCATTTCTAGCTCATTGCTACTTCACACCTTGGGTTTTGCTCATGCCACCTTTTCTTGACCTAATTCTTTATTTCCCTCCTTATCACCCCCAACTTACACCTTTTATTTCATTTTTTATTTCTTTTTCAAGTATCAAGGAGGATAGTTTCAAAAGAGGGTCTCCATAATTGGTTTTGGCTTTCATGGTGGTTGATCAAGAAAAAGGGTCAAACTGCTCAAAGAGGGAGAATAGGGTACATGTATAATTTGGTAGGTATCTTTAGGCATAAGTGGATTGAAAAACACAAAGAAGCCCTATGTTCATCTCTACAATCCATAGTCAATCCTAGGTTCACGCACAAGTAGCAAGGCAAGTTCTAGAGTGTGATCAAATCAAGTGAAAAAGCAATTTTCCTTTCGACATATTGGCATGGGTATAAAAATGACTAACACATCACTCTTAGTTAGAAACACATTTCCAACAATTAGTGTAACAAATGGAGACATGCAATTCAATATCAAACAACTATGACAAACATTTTGAGGGGGGATTATTTTCAAAAATCAGCTCAAGTATGCAAATAGCTAAGTTGTCACCACCATCAAAAATAAAAATAATTTATTTATCCTAAGACAACTCAACAAAGGACGCTAGTACCTTAAGAAAGTCTCCTAAGCAATCCATCATCGGCCCATGCACTATGACACTTAACTACTCTTATTGCGCCAGATTCAACAGAAAGTAAGCTTCTCGGAAAAGAACCATGGCTAAGAAAACCATTGAGGGATCTACACTATAAAAGCAAAAAAAAAGTTATTATAAGAAATAAAAAAGAAAAATCTATACAACAAAGCTATAAAATTGGCCTACATGGATCATAACCACACGTTAATAACTCAAAAAATGCATATATTCATACAAATCAGTGTTTTGAGACATTTGATCATCATACGCACATCCAACATATCCACCCCCACCTAAGAAACTGCATTTTCCTTAATGCATATACAAAGAAAAGTAAAGGGGGTCAGAAGATAGCCAAAAACCTCCTGTAGCGCTCAGATCGCGCTATTGAACATCATCCTGTGGTGGTATGGAGAAGCCAGACTCCACATCATGAGCTAGGCCTCGTGTGTGCAACCGAGATGCCACTATCACTCATCTAATAGCCTCTTCCTTAACAGTGGACAGCTGTAAATCAATCGATGGTGTCTCCTGAGCTACAGCCTTGCATTTATCTACCGGTGGAACCTTTATATAGACTAGAACCTTTGTTTGGGCTGGAGTCTGTATAGGTACCTGCTCTGGTGTAGTACTGCCCCTGGTGACTAGGACTACTAGTGATGGCATGGGCTGAGTCTGAGCTAGTGGGATAGGCACCGCTCGTGGAATAAAATCTAAAATGATGGTTATAGGCGATGACCTATCCACCAAAGGTATCTTCACCTCAACTGGCTGCTGCTCACATATCTACATCTCAAGCACAACAGCTCTGGTCACCTCTAAGTTTGATCGGAGGCTAGCTATGTTAGACGCACTGGCACCTCCTTTGAGTTGGTGTAGTTGGGTATCTATTGCTTCCACTGTGAGCTCAAGCCCTCATGCAAGGTCCTCGTAGATTCCCAGAGCCACTGAAGAACTCGCTCAATAATAGTGGCCAAAAAGGCCACTATCTCTCTGCTCGATCTACCTTCGAGGCTAATTTGGTAAGTGAGTCTCTAGACACAAGTAGTGTCCTCAATGGTGCAGCTGGAATGGATGCTGCGGTGGATGAAGATGCTGCTGCTGTAGGGTCTATCTCACCAGTGGGCTATGATGTGGGTACCTCAGTCTGGACGCCTTGACCCTCAATAGTAGGTCCGCTCGCCGCAGTGATCATGGTTTCGTCCCTCATCTTGGTGATGTCAATCACTTGGAGAGAATCCATAAATATGTCCTCCCTAGACAAGATAGGAACTCCTACCCTCTGACATAAGCTATGATAAGGCATGGGAATAAGAGGGAGGTGGCAGTCTGTACCACTCTATCCTTCGGCTCCATACTGACCGTCTGACCAATATAAATACTTTTCTTGGCCACGATGGATTCCATGACAAGGGTCTGTCCCAATGGTAGCTTGTTGTCACTCTTCATAGTTAAAACTCAACTATAGACCATATTCCACCAAAACTTGGTGGAAAGCTTAAGGTCCCTCTTGAAGATGTCGGTTATATCAGACACGACCCAAACTGGTGTACTTCTAGCTATCACACTGGTTATCCATCCTCTAGCCAGTCTACCCTTATCGGTAACCTCATCATAAATTAAGGTGTCCACCACCTCATAATCATCACCCAAGTAGATTCGGTTGATCACCTCCTAGTTGATGTCAATCGATACATCCCGGATCAACACTTAGGTCAATTATTCTGTCTGCATTTTCAGCACTAGGTTCCACGTCAAGAGGATTCCCCATAGATTGCATAGAATTCTTGGACAAGTGTTTGAATATACTGACCCACTAGCCAGAACAGAAACTCCCGGTATTGAAACTTGAGCTGCTCTATAATGTTAGGGTATGACTTTAGTCTTCTGGGGCTAACATTCTTCTCTTTAGTGATCCCTCGATGCACCTTGCCATTAACCATGTTGCAGTCCTGCAAATAGTGCTCCCTAGCGCCCTAAACTACCCACCTTATCTTGAACATCTCCTCCCACTATTTTTGTCTCAGCTCTACTGCTGGGGGAGGGGAGGTCTGACTAAATGATTCCACCTCAGCGCCCTCGCTGGATGAAATCTCTATCTGGGCCTCTAGGATTGGGCCTGGTAATGATCATCACTGGATGGGGATAAAGACTCTGAAGCCGGTGTCTAAGTTGGTACCACCCTAGTTGATGGAACAGGTGACACCTCCATTCTCTTGCTCCCTAGAGGCAAGTATTCCTCCTCATCCTCGTCTACTAAGTGGGACCTCTTAGGTGTATTTGACTTTTATCCTAGTGGTAATACTCTTTTGCATCCCATTTACCTATGATCATGCACAAATTTGTTAGAACATAGACTCCGGGTATCTTGGAAACAATAAAAAATTAGCACAGCATGGTCGAAGGAATGGTCCATACATTCAAAGGTTGGACCATACCCTACCATTAATTGACTCTGAAAATCCCGACTTACTACTTCAATATATAGTTCAAGGTGTACGCCGTCCTTTGAAAGGATGGTCCATCCCTTGACTCATACTTTGACTCAAAGAGTTGGTGTTTACGGGTTCAATTTAAAAAATGACATATGGTCCGTCTTTGTGAAAAATGGTCTATTTATTCTTCCGTCGATTGGGGAATATAATCATTTTTATCTTGGGCATTTTCAATTTTCACAAATATCATATACAGACAAGGCTATTCCAATTTCAAGTTCAAGAAGAAATTGTCAAACATGGAAGTACATCTATACAATTACCTATGCCCTGTCAAATCAAACTAGCATATTAAACCAAAGTTCTCCCCCTAAATTTATAATCCAAGTTAAGGTATGTCGTAAGCCCACTAAAATAATTGGTGCAACATCACATTAGGCATGAAATTGAAATCTCAAGGTGAAGAATAATACCTACACGGTAGTGTGCTTGTGTAGTGACTGGACATGATTGAAATGAGTGAAAAAACCTAATATTGCATCTATGTTTGTGCTCATGCACAGAGAGAGTGCAACAAAGCAAGTTGGTGAACCTTAAGTTAGCAAAAATGCAGCAAATTCAAGTAACTAAGAAGAGAGAAATAGAGAATATGGGAAAGACGGGATGTGCGTATGTCTAATTGACTATTTTCCCATCACACACCCAAATCCCTTTTAAGGTCAACTGGGTCGGGTTGGTCAAGTCCATGAGTGGCTAATTAAAGGCCAACCCGGCCCAAATAAATAATACCTAACCCAAAATTTCATCCTCTATATGGGCCCAATGACTTTCTTCATTAGTGACTAGAGATGGGTCAAGAGACAGTCCGTTTGGGCAGAGTGCGGTCCATACATTAGACTGTCTCTTGCCTTTTCTCTTCCAGTGCCAAGTGCAAATGACTGAGGAACATGTGGTCCGTCCTTTGAAAGGATGGTCCATTTGCTCTATCATCTTTTACACACCATATTTCTTCCTTTATGTTTTAGACCACTTTCCTCCAAATTTCTAAGTATACCTGCATCCACTAACACCCATTAGTACAAACAATGCTTAGATTGCCTCCCAAGTGGTGCTTAATTTAATGTTGCATCATGACATGGATACTACACATGGCGTAGGATTCCTTTGGATTGCCTCCCAAGAAGCGCCTGCTTTAACATTGCGGCACGACGCAAGATACCTGATCATGGACTTGGGAAGCCAACCTTAGGATGGGACTTCCTCACATACTTTCTGCCTTTGGTGCCACAAATGTATTGCTTCACCTATGTTGGTTTAGATTTATTTCTCTTGGGTGATGCAGCCATAGTATTCTTATCTACCCTACAAACTTCATGCTCAACATTGACCACACAAATATCCCCAACTCCTATGGGCGACAAGTGACCTCTCCCAACTTTGAAAGTAATGCTCTCATCCTTGACACAAAATATTATCTCATGCTTCTCAGAATCCATCAAGGCTCTCTTAGTATCCAGGAATGGTGTCCTGAGAATGATGGGTATGTTTCTGTCCACATCACAATCAAGAACTACAAAATCTGCCGATAGTACAAATTTGCCAACTTTGACAAACACATCCTCCACCACCCCCACTGAAGTCTTAATGAATTTGTCAGCCATTTGGAGCTGAATGGAAGTAGGCTTCAACATGGACAACTTGAATCATTTGTAAATGGCAAGAGGAAATAGGTTAATGCTTTCTCCATTATCACTAAGGGTGTACAAGCAATCATATCTACCAATCCGGTAAGACACAATAAATTCCCCTAAGTCACCTTTCTTCTCAGCACACGTGCCTTCTATGGTGGCACTCACTTTATGGATCACGAGAATGATCTCTTCTTTTTCACATGGAAGCTTTCCAATCAAAGGCATCTTCAAATACTTAGCAAACCCGGACATCTCTTTGATGGCATCAATGAACAGTACCCGAAGTGTTTCCTCTTTAAGCCTCTCAACATGCTTAGCTACTTTCGCATCAAGGACTTGTTGAGCAATTCTTATTGGAAATGGATGGACACTAGAGGAAAGTATTTTCTAAAGTCTTCAACTCCTCCCTTGGCATGCCCTCTTTCTTTTAGAGCAGCTGATACATCCTTTTGAATTTCCTCAAACGGTTGGATTCACCCTCAACTATCTCATCAACATAAGGTTTTTTAGGCCTCTCTTCTTGGTCACCAAACTCAATCACAATTTCAAACTGGTCCTCCACCATACCATCTTCAACCTCAACATCAACAGGTTTCACAATCTTCCCACTTCTACTGACTATTGCTATATATTGAGCATTAAAAGATCCCACATGTACTATTGAATTTCCATAGTGTCACTAGGGAGATGGTCCTTTTATTTTGGATTTTGGTCACAGAATAGGTCTGACACCTGTTGCTCTAACTTCTGAATGGAAGCTGTTTGAGAGCCTACAATCTCCCTGACACTCTTGAGGAAAGCATCTATTATCTCCTAGTTGGCAAGAACCTTTTCTAACATCTCCTCAAGATTTAAACCTCCATGATCATGTGAATGACCCTCCCTCTATATATGGGAGTTAAAGGGGGACCTCTAGGCGGAACAAAAGAAGAGGAGCCTCTATTTTCATAATTACCACCAAAATCATTCCTAGGGCAATATTGACCTTGGCGTTGCAGCTGAGGTCTCCATTACCCTTGGTATGAAGTAGAGGTGTGGTCCTACTAATACTGCGGTCCATAGCTAGCGTATGAGTTGCCAACACAATTCTCATCTTTCACTTGAAAATGTGGTGGCTCTTGCAATGATTGATATTAGTATGAAGAAGGAGGGTACCCATGCCCATTTGAATTTCGGTCATGATCTCATCAATAGAATGCACTTTCTTGAACTCAGACTTGGTTAACTTCTTTTTAAGAAGAGTTATGTTGGTTTCTATAGTGGCCATCATCTGATCACGCTCCTGATTCTCCTTGGTCAAATGAGATAAAAAAGGAGTCTCGATATTGATTCCTCCACTTTGGTCCCCACCATGCAAAGCATAGGTTGTTCTTTGCTATTTTATCCAAAATAATGGCAATTCTGTTGAAGGTATTGTCCATGAAGCACCCACCTACAGCGTTGTTGGCAATGGACTGTATCAAGGCATCTAGACCGGTATAAAACTTCTCTAACAAGATATGCTCTGGGAACCCGTGGTTGGGCTCTTGAAGGATGTATTACTGGAATCTCTCCTATGCTTCGAACAATTGTTCACCCAGTAGCTTCCAAAAGTAAAATATCTTATCTCGTTGCTCTACCTTTTTGCTAGTAAAAAATCATTTTCTTTAGGAAGACACTCACCAATTCTTGCCAATTATGAATTGAGTTTGGAGGGAGTCTATGCAACTAATCCCTTGCCTCTCCGGCCGACAAGTATTTGAGTACTCGTAACTGGATAGCATCATCTAAAATGTTATTTTTCTTATGAAGGTTACACACCTTCATGAAAAAAAAATTGAAGTGTTGATAGGGGTCATCGTTCGTGGAGTTGCGAAATTGTCCCTCCGCCTTTAGCATAGTGTAAATACTACTGTCAATCTTGAATAAGGTAGCATTTACCCTTGGTGGATGATTGTGCTCGTATAGTCAACATCCTTATTGACATCCACAAACACATTTTTCAAATCTCCACCCAGAAGAGCAGCCATGATCCTATATCAAGAGACAAAAACAAAAGGAAAAGGTAAAAGAATAGATCTAAGCAAGTAAATTGGGCTGTTAAAGTTAGATAGGGCTTATGTTGTATTCTCTGGCAAGGACGCCATAATATTTGATGTCTTTTAAATCCACTCTCAATATCAGGTAGTGTATACGATCGATGCAAATATAAAACCCAATAAGAAATTGGGGTCGAATCCCACAGAGACTACTCGAAGCCCAGACTATCTAGTGCTAAATAGTATTGTGTGCAAGATTAGAAATTCAGATTGAGAGTAACAAAAATTAACTATGACTACAGATTTCACTAAGGTAGGTTTGTAAGAAATTAGAGATAATTCTAGGGAAGTGACCCCAATATNAGAGTGACATCCCGAAGACAGTCTTCAGGACTCAATATCCAATATTGGGTCGATTCCCAAAAATCACCCAATATAAATAAATTAAGAATGGATTAATGTTGAACATGCAAGAAATTTACTTAGGCAACCCATTGATATCTTTCAATAGCACCATCGGTATCAATCTACTTTAATTTTGTCAAATTGAAGAGAACTCCCCTTTACCCAATTGCTAGTTTGGCAATTTGAAATTCAACCTATGTCTAGGAGAACCCATTAATCAAAGGTTATGCCTTCAGTCATTGTTGATTGATGCTAAACCAAGCTGAATTTGCTCTTTCAAGCCTCATAAAGGTAATTGGGCAAGATTGGTTCATCTCCAATCACACATCATAAAGAAAAAATCAATCAAATATGAATAAGCCCAAATTCAATTTTAACAAATTGGGATCATTAGGATCACAACCTATTGGGTGCAAAATCCTAGATCTAGGTTTCATTACCCATGGCTTGAAGAAGAATAAAGGAAATTGAAATCTTGATGTGCTATGAGTTTATAGTACTTTCGACGCTTAAAATTGAGGAAATAGCATAGACTTAGATATGTTTATATGGATATGAGGTAATTTTGCTTTATTTTTAGGGAAAATAGGTGTTGGAGAAAGAATGTGCAATAGAGGCTTAAAAAGTGCAGAAAATCAGCCAAGTACAACTCTCAGTATGAGTCGTAATTGTACGAGCCGTACTGATAGTCATCGTGAAAATCAGAAGGATGGATTAAGAGAAATGCAACATATGACTCTCAATATGAGCTGTAACTGGAGTCGTGGAAATCTTTAGAGAAATTTTCACAAGGCAGTCTCTTGGAACGAGTGGGACCCATGGATTGTAGCAACCACATACGACCTGTACCATGAGCCGTGGTGAGCTTCAAGTGATTCTTTAAGACTTGGCAGAACTTCAGATACAATGAACAGTACGAGGCGTACCACAACACTCGTGGAAAACTTCAGAAGATTTCAGAGTTCTTAGGGCCAAGACATGGATGCATTGTACGACTCGTAGGACTGTGGTACGAGTCATACCAACCTGCCAACACTTAAACAAATTTGCAGTAGCCAAGGATGTACGAGAAGCAGGTATAACCCATACAATCCTATTACGGTCATAGGATCTGTCGTGATACAAGCTGACACTAGATATGGAAAATTCTCTATTAGCTTAGGAAAAGGTTTCTAATGTCTGTATAAATTCCTTCTACATTTTATTTTAGTAGGAGAAGCAAGAAAGGAAGTAGTAGAGACGTGTGAAGAGTAATATTTGTGAATTTTTATCAAGTTTAGGAGAAATTATATTGATAAAACACTTGATTTCATCAATTATTCTTGAGATTGTTCATTGATATTCAAAGCAGGTTTCTTTTCAATTATTGTTTTAAGTATTTAATTACGTGTTTGTGTATGAGTGCTAATTATAATCTTAAAATCATGATAGGACAAAACCTCCACAATTAGGGGTTGTGGTAACCATGGTGGATTAAGGAAATGGGGTTACACAAAAGTGATTCAAAACCAATGCTAAACGCTTGTATTGTATTCTCTTCATCTTTAAACATTTCTTAACAGTGTACAATGTTAGGAATTGCCCAAATTCTTTACTTTATTTAACCTAGAGAAGTAGAGATTAGGAAAAAAGAATTACAACAAAGTCTTGGTCCTTATGATCATTGTATTAACTTGAGCTATGGTCACAAGTAGTTAAATTTGGAACATATTGATAACGATTAGTTTTCAATCGCTCATGAGACTTGACCTGGTGATTGAGTATAGTCATTCAATAGAGACGAACCAGTCATTTGGATGAACCCTAGTTATCAGCTCTACAAGTAAGCATTGGGATTGATCACATGTATATACTCGAAGTAGTTATAAACCCATGAGGAACACTTACCATAGTTATTTGCAATTCTTAATAACAATCATAATTACAATCTTGTTTAATATTGTTTTTCTTTGAAAACCCCCAATTTGGAGATAACTTACCAACGAGTTTAAGTATCAGCATTAGTCTAGATCTTACCGTATTCCTTGTGGGTTCGACCCCAACCTCTTTGTTGGGTTCTTTATTGACAATGTCCGCTTCACACTTCTCCAGAAAGTGTGAGTTTGAGCATTATCAAATCTTCACTTAATGAAAGAGAATCTTCAATTACAAAATCTAGATCTACAATCTACAAAAAATTAAAGCTAAAATTAGATAAGTTCTAATCTCTACACTAAGTATGAACTAAAGAATGTAAAAACTTCTGAAAAATTAATCTAGATTCGATTCTTCTTTGCATTCGTTTGTATTTACTTGTTTTAATTTATTATTTATGAGACTGATCACCTTATAAGTAATCTGTTGGCTTTCGATTGAACATGGGAAAGGGAATTGGAAGGGTTAAAGGTAAATACATAACAAGAATTCAAAGACCCTCGAACCCATTGGTGAGAGGATAAGAGTTTTTGTTGAGGATAGGGATATACCCTTCAACCCCATTTAATTGAAATACAAGTAGGAATAATCATCATTTCATGCTTCTCCTACGACCATAGGATATAGGTGTTAGGGTTCATGAAATAGTTCTTGGATGTTAGGGATAGTGGCAAGAAATGGGATAGTAACTTGCAACTAGCAATCATAGGAAGAATCGTTCTAGTGTAATCACGTCTTGGAAACTCAACTTGAAACCGAACATGTGCCATTTCCCTAGATTTTCATCATCATCGAAGTAAAACCAAGCTTGCAACCATTTTAGTTATTTTGTATTTAGTGTTTTAGTAGTTTAGTTTCTCAAACCAATTCCAATTTTAATTGTTTTGTTAGAATAGCATAATAAAGTAATAACCTTAAAACAATTGAACAGACATGTCCCTGTGGGTACGATTATTGGGACTTCCAATCCTATATTACTTGAAGACCATGGATCTTGGGCATAATTGCATTCCCAAGTGCTACTTTATAACTCAATTTAGTCTTGTTTATCTACTTATTTATATACATTCTCCTGTGATTTTAT